>CAVNYN010288364.1:0-185842 GCA_963692815.1 Nyctanthes arbor-tristis | reverse complement strand
GTAATTTGTGGTAGTGGGGGCTTGCGTTTGCGCGGCCCCTGCCCTATTCTTACGTCTTAAAAATTTTATGGCTTTCCTTTTTATTCTTGATGAATTTAGAAATTCAATTCTCTTTCATGACTTTTTGGCTGACGAATCTTTAATGTTGGATATAGCTTTGTTTTGGTTGTAGATTTTTCAAAAATCTACCAATATAAACATTACTACCCCCGTCTCTCTCTAAAAGATAGTATAGTTTTTCTTTTTCAATCGTCTCAAAATATGGTCTAGATTTCTTTTTAAAAAAAAATAATTGATTATATTATCATTACAAGATTTAATTACCACACCACATTATAATCCCACCACAAATAAAAGGAAAAGTAAATAACTTCACCACATTAGACAATTTTAACCAAATTTCCATTTTCACTTCACAACTCAAATTACAGGCCTCCTCTCCTCCACCATTTTCACCTCTAATTGCTGAACTTCTTGTTGGAAATTTTTTTTTCAAAAAAAAAAAAAAAGGTACAATTTGAATGCTACAAAAGATAATTTCCTACATATAATAAACACGAGATCGTGTTTTTGTTCGTCATGCAATTAGATTTTTTCTATTATTTTTTATTCGGTCATATTCCGGCCCAAATTTTAGGGAAGAAATAATGAGAGAAGTCTCAAAACTGAATAACATAAATGCGACTCCTATGAACTTAAAAATTGAGTCCGAGAAGAAATCAAACATAATGGCAACAGATAAAGACGAATTTAGTCTCTCAATTTCCAACAGATTGAGTGCATATATTGCGATCCTGGAATTTAGGATTATTATGATTTTTGAAAATTGTGATGAGATTTTGGGCAAACAAGCTTCGGAGGAATTGAAATTCTTCGATTTGAGAAATGTTTTTGAGGGAAAGAAACACAAATAAAATTTATTTCATGGTGTGAGAAGATGAAGTAGGGACAATTAAAGGGTTAATTAAGTAATTATTGCTATGTCCATTTAAGTAAACAATAAAATTAATTAAATGTGCGGTGTAGAAAAAAAATTGTGGTGGTAATATAACCACCCTTTTAAAAAGACTAGCTAATCTACCCGTGCATTGCACGGGAAATACATACATCTCTAAAATAAACTAAAGAAAATAATTAATTAAACGATAAAAATAAAAGT
This sequence comes from Nyctanthes arbor-tristis, assembly GCA_963692815.1. NCBI lineage: Eukaryota > Viridiplantae > Streptophyta > Magnoliopsida > Lamiales > Oleaceae > Nyctanthes > Nyctanthes arbor-tristis. The sequence goes on along the minus strand of CAVNYN010288364.1, from coordinate 184,683 downwards.
GAAGTATGTTCATCGACCAGTTCACTCGAACTAAAAATTAACTAAAAGAAAAATATGTGTAACTGCTTCTAAAATTGATATTTTATGTGAATTGATCGATTTCTGTCAAATATATGTGTTCAGCTGCTTGTATACTTACAGGCGGCCTGAAGGTTACTTTGATTATTCAAAATATAAAATAAAAGAGATAATTACGAATTTGATTGATACACTTATCAAGTTAAACGCAAGGAAATAGATAATTAAGAATTTGATTGATACACTTGCTTGGTTAATCGAAATCTAAAGTATCTCTAAAGACCAAAAGTTTCGCCTAAACACTAGGAGATGATTTAAAATTACTATACAAAATTAAAAGATATAGTAAACAAAATTCCGAAAATTTGAAAAAAAATATTAAGATGAGCAGATAAATAGATTATTAAAAATTACTATATAAAATTAAAAAATTAACCAACTACTTAGCTAGTATTATCCAATTATTATTATTGTGAACGAAAATAAAAAAAGAAAAATAAATTATACATCAACTTGACATCATCATGACATCAGATTTCCAATTCCCTTCGAATGTCAGTTTTAGGTGGAAAATTAATCCATCACTTAGTATTATAAATATATAGACTATTACTATGGTGAACGAAAATAAAAAAAGAAAAAATAAATGAGATATCAGCGACATCAAATTGACATCATCATAACTTCATATTTCCAATTCCCTTAGGATGTCAGTTTTAGGCAATAAAAATTAACATATCACTTAGTATTATAAATATATAGATTATTATTATTGTAAATGAAAATAAAAACAGAAAAATAAATAATATATCAGCGACATATATAGATTATTATTATTATGGTGAATGAAAACAAAAAAAAAAAGAAAAATAAATGAGACATCAGCGACATCAGATTGACATCATCATAACTTTATATTTCCAATTCCCTTAGGATGTCAGTTTTAGGCAAGAAAAATTAACTCATCACTTAGTTAGTATTATAAATATATAGATTATTATTATGGTAAATGAAAATGAAAACAAAAAAATAAACGAGATATCAGCGATATCAACTTGACATCATCATGACATCAAATTTCTAATTCCCTTAAGATGTCAGTTTTATGTGTGAAAATTAAGTCATCCCTTAGTATTATAAATATATAGATTAGTTAAAATATTAGTTCTCTCATATGCACATATTTAATGTGTATAGTTATATAAAAAAAGTAGAATTATTAAAGTGGAATAATTAATAAATGAAAATGTATAATAATGAAGTGATGTTACAATTTACTTTTCTAATACTATTAAAAGAATTTTTCTTAATCTATGTGAAAAAATGAATATGACCATCTTTTTTAGACGGAGGTATTACTACTCAGTAAACCACTCTTTTGAATGTAGATAAACCACTTCATCATCTATAAATTTTTTCAATGCTGCCAATGTATCATACTGCAAAAACATATCTCTTTTCACTTATCTCAAATTATTGTCCTACTTGAACAATGGCTTCGCAGGTGAAAATCGTGGTCACATTACTCAAGGACTTGAACGAGAGCATGTCAAACTGCATTGTTAAAGTTCGCGCTACAAGGAAATTTATCTTACCAACAAAATTTGATGGGAAAATGGCTTGAAGCTTGGAAATACTTTTGGTCGACTAGGAGGTTGTCCATTCGTTCTTTATTTAATTTAAAGTGATTTTTTTTCGTTACTTTAATTCATATGAAATTCATGGACTTTGATTTGCAAGCTTATCATGTAATCTATTCTTGTCGGATTTCGAGTTTGATTTACAAATTTATGAGGTCATCTGTGGTTGATCTTGTCTCATCTTAAACTGTTTTTATTATAATTTCAAAGTAAAAGAGGCAACTATTATTTGACCATGTGTCTCAAGTTGACTAAGTGGCTGCATAGCAATCAACCATGTCAATTTCAGTAGTATCCTTCTAGAGCTGGTTTGTAGACTGCTGTACACCTTCAAGGTGCAAAATTTCTTACTTTTCTAGTTTCAAAAAAAAAACAGAATTTCGAACTAGAATTTGGTTGAGGGCAACCCCAAGTGGCCCCAAGTGGGAAAACACCTATAAAAATAAGCGTATGCCATTATTTACGAGTACATGATATTTTTTTTTTTTAGTAAAAGGCAAAAGAATATTTTGCTCTGTGCTCCCTGCAAGGCTGCGTGGTTGGAAACAGGAAAGAACTGCTTGCTGAAGGGTACAATCCTTGGTTTGAAAGGACGGCATTCAAAATTCTGTGATGTCAAATTCAGTTGTAACTCCTTTCTGGACCTGGTTGGGAGACTTGCATTGCAAAGTCAAGAGTGCAAAAACCCACAGGTCAAACGACCCAGTCGAGCCCGTCATAATAATTCATAATCTAGACACAAATTATAGTTTCAAAATTTGCCATTTTGATTAAAATGTACAACAATACTAACACAAACATTTAGACTAGAATTGGTTGGGTGCAATCCCAAAAGGGAGAGACCCCTCCAAAAATAGGCGTATGCCGCTTTTTGCGGCGAACACACGGTGTTCTTTAGTAAAAGGCGAAAGAATAGTTCGCTTTGTGTTCACCGCACGGCTGCATGGTTTGATACGAATCTGGGCGGCTCTATTTCTATGTTCATATTCTCCCATTATTCCACTTACCCACCGATGTGGGATTCGACTAATAAAAGCAAAGGAATATTCAACCAACATATACCAACCCAAAATAAGCACCCCTGCATATGCGCATTCATCTCCTGTTTCACTTCATTTCATTTATTTATTACTAAGATTTTTCCCATTTGAAATTTTACGTGCAACAACTAGGTTGTTGTATAAATTTCCCACTATCGATGATGACTAGTTGAATACCTAGGTAGGATTCATAATCATTCAATTCGAGAGCAATATAAAACTCAATCCAAGCAAATATAGGATAGCAATCAGGCAGATTCTTGCCTTTTTTGTTACTTTTACATAATAATGATAATCAAAGAAATGGGATGATGTCTATTTGAGTTTGCTATATGAAAATGAATACCGTTCAATTTCCTGAGTAGAGCACCAAACGTAAATAATTTTCCTCCCTTCGAATACACATATTTGTTATTTATTTATACAGTAAGGCAGTCAAATTCTTACATACAATCTTGCAGAAAACAATTGACTTAGCCATAGTTCTATCGAAGAATCTAACACGACCTATCTTTATCTACCAAGTTAATGCTAATGTAAACTAGAATCATCAAGGGGAAAAAGAGAGATAGGATTTAAATTTCTAATTACGAAAAAATTGAACAAGGAAACACTAGCAACAAGAGCACAGTTGATCTTTATGAAAACATGCAATCTTTATTCTCTTAAGAGAGTTAAAGCACATAGAAACTAGTGACATGAATTAGTCATTGTTACATAAGAGCATCTCTAATTGGTAGTCAAAGTTATGAGTGGTTTAGAGGAGAGGTGTAGAGAGAAGTAGATTATTTTAATCGAAGAGGAATTGAAAGAGGTGTTGGGAAAAAAATAGAGGAAAAAGTGAAAAAGATGGGAGAGATGAATAGAAATTCAAAAATAATGATAAAATAGCCATGGAGAATGTAGAGATAAAGGTGTGTTTTTAGACCTTACACGTGACACGATGAGGGAAAAGTGAGGAAAGTTAGTGTAAATTAGTGAAAAGTAATTAAAAGAAAATAAAAACATGTGGGGTATACCAATTATGTTTGTCCTAGGAAATAAAAAATAAATCATCATGTGGAAGAGCATATCTTGACTCGTAAACAGTATACAATGTTGCACAGAACATACCACAATTTAATTGAAATGATAGTCCTTAATATACAACCATTTTTATAATTACATTCTAAATATTTTTGTATTATCTTTTTATCATCGACTTTTCATTTATGCCAGTCTTGATGATTTCTTTTGAAAATTTATATTAGTCTACTCCTAAACAAAGGAATAATTTGTTATGTTCTTGTTTTATTTCTTTTTTTCATTTTTTTCCTTATCTAAAATACAATGAGCAAATAAAAATTTTACACCATCTTAACATACTTTTTGAAAGAAAACTGATGTAAAAATATAAAATATGCTCACCGGTTAAAATTGAAGATGAAAAATGCTATCAAAGATTATGAACATAATTTTATATTTTTAAAATAATAAGGACTTTCAATGCAAGTAATATGTGGTGTGGTTAGGAAAAAATGTAGTGTTACTACCCTTCCAAAAATTATGCTATTTAATTTTAATATATCTACCATATGGCCAATCTGCTGAATCATGTTTCCAAATATCAGTTAGTCTCGTCCAGATTAGGGAGAGTCTAAAAATTCACAGCATGTTTATACTTAGAAGGATATGAAAAATAAATTAAATGGATATCACTACCTTTGTATCTGAGCTAAATGGACCAGTTGGGATAAAGCATCCAACATATAATAGGACAAAGCTTACAACAACTCATAAACAAAAGAAAAGAACACGTCAATTAAGCTAAGAATGACCTAATTTGATATGGCGAGAAAAGACTAAAGAAATGGAATATTCACTAAGGGAGATATCACATAAAAGCTAGCATGTCAAACGTCTCGAATTATATATATATATATATATGTATGTATCAAGGATACTATCACAACATATTGCGAGCAAAATTTTAGAAAGATTAGTGGCACACGCCTTTAATGAACAAAACGACATGCAGAGATTAACTAGTCATCCAGAGGAAATAAATTAATAAATTCATTCATGTCACCAGCAAGAATACGAGGTTGAGTATCACATGCTTGCAACTCAAAAATACATATGTCTTCTGGTGCACAGACTGTCTGATCTGCAACAAGCTGAAATAAGAGGAAGAGGAAAAAGATAAAATTATGAGCACATACTTGGGATCTCTGAAAATTCTCCAAGTGCAATAATCTTTAGAATATTTCCAAACTCTTTTTACAAAATTTAAAAGGATAAAAGTAAAATGGGAATAAAAAAAAGGTACTAAAAAAAGAATGTTTCACATACATGCAAAAGAACGGAATGATGGTTTTGATTGTTCAAATTCAATGATTGGGGATGAAAGTGAAACAAACACAAAAGTTAGGGAGTGTTGCAATTTACCCTTGCAGAAAGTAGAGAAGTTTTGCTTGAAGTTCCCAATTTTTGCATTCGTTTGTGTTTTTGTCCCCGGTCTTTAAATCTAAACCAACAAACTCCAAATTTGTTAAAAATTGGAATGATTTTATCATGCAAATGTTAATGTCTTTTGGCAATTATTTAAATGAAATCCTATTATAATTATAAGATAAATTTTAAATTCACACCAAAGTACAAAAAATTGATACATATACACAGAAAAATAACACGTATGCATAGTAATAAAACTTCAAATTAAATTTCACATGATTTTTTTTCATTGTGCATATATGTCACTTTTTATATTCTCATATAGAGTCAATTTGAAACTTAATAGTTGTCAAGCGGACACTAATATTTGAATGATGCAATTCATCTATTTGGATAAAAAGCGCCAATTTTTCAAAATTTATGTTTGTTGGTCTGTATTTTAAAGTTTTGGATAAATGTGGATATATATTTAAAAATGGGGGACCTTTCTGCAAGTTTCCCAGAAGCATTTACCATGACTTCCCAAACAAACCTAAATTTATGGGGACCATTAGTGCAATTCAGCCGAACTAATTCGGTTATCCCTCTTATCAAGTCTCTCGTTCTCCAAGAACCTTTAACCCTCACAATAAAGCTCACATTTTAGGGGGTTTTACTTAAAAGAAGAGGTCAACAAAAACTTTTGTTTAAAAAAAGTGTCTTCTAAAACTTTTGTCTAAATAGGGTGTCCAATTAAAAAAACCAAAACATAAATAAAAATCTACTCTCCACCCCTCACCTAACCCCCACCAATAACGTTGACTTCTCCATTCCCACCCCAAAAAAAAAGGGGATAATGTCTGCAAGGGGAGGGAAAAAGCAAGAGCAGTTGGCATTTCACGGGATGATCATCTCAAAAGGGGACTCTAAGAAGGTTCCACCCCCAAAAAGCGAGTTGCAGCATGATCATCTCAAAGGGGACTCCAAGAAGGACCAAAATCTCCAGAATTGTTCATTCCAAAAAGTGTTCATGTATTGAGGTATGTCACAAAACTATCAAAAGCCTTTGAAGAACAAGAAAAGATTAGTATAAAATAGGAAACGCAATCTTGTTACAGATATTTTTTGAGTGGGAGTCTGTATCCTATTGGTTCTCGCGAATATGAGGGTCAGATCATGATCACGGCATACGTGCCGTGACCTGTACAAAATAACGACATTCAGGCCGTTATGTTAGTTTGAACTTTTTTTTTGTTTCCATATAGTTTTAACTGATTTTTAGAATCAATGTCAATGTTCTAATGACGATATGGTGTTTTATGTTGAGATCACAGAATGTGTGCCGTGATCTGTAATCCACAACAACATTAGTGCCGTTATGCCAGTGTCAACCAGTGTTTTCCTTCTACATTATTGTGACAGAAGTATGGAACCTACATATTTGTGCTGATATGATATTGTGCTTTAGGTGATATCACGGTATATATGATGTGATCTGAACCATAGCATGACATTCATGCCGTGTGTATAAAGATATGTTTTGAGTAATATAAAGATATGTTTTCAATGGTGTGTATTGCCTTTGTTGATTTGTTCGTAGTTATACATATTGAAAATTCATTCCGTTTGTTTATCATTGTGTTGTCTATGATTGTAATATGATGTTTAGTACGTGATAACCGTACTTTGATAATTCTTGTTTTCACTTAAGTAGTCTTAGTTCGATAAAAATTAAATAGAGCAATAGTAACAAACTAAAATCCATTTAGTTCTTGTTGTGATGCAGTAATGGATAGTGTGGATACATTATGGATCAATGTTTGTTATGGGGGCAAATTTGTGAAGAAAATATTACATGAGTGTTTTTGTTCTATAACGGCACCTGTGCAATGATGCTTAACCCCATAACTTCGTGAGTTTAGTAATAGGCAGCGGGGTAGAGTTTGGGCGGCAAGAGGCTACAACATATATATGAAACTTCTGTAAACTTGTAATCAAGTTGCTCATATGTATACATGAAAGTTTCTTTTTATACATTTTGGATACCATAATCCCTTCTAGTTAAGTCTTACATATTCTTATTCGCACTCTTTCGTTTTTATATCAAGGTTTCTAGATTATTTTTGAGTAAATCACGATATACATATATGTTGTTGCATGGGCAAAATACATATAAATCATACATGTGTGTTTTCTGCTATAACGACACACGTGCAGTAATGCCTAACTCTGTCACGGCACCTCTGCAGTGATGGGTAGCAACATAGCGTCAGGGTATGTTAATAGATGCAGTGTGTTTATGAATTTTATAGCTTAAACTTTGCATCATTGTTTAAAATCTTCAAGTTATATTTTTAGGTATCGTCAAGCTACAAGTTTTTTCATTGTGTTGAAAATTAGGGCCATTTTAGTCAAACGCAGCATGCATACAGTTTGGAGACATTCAAAATATTAAATTTCGAGCCATTTTGAAGTTCCATGACCATTTGTTGAGCCTTTTGAGTAATGGAGACAACTTAATGAAATTTAAACAATTGTGAGTATAAGTCCGTTCAAGATAGTTTCGAGTTCTTCATTTAATTGTTTAAATAAGTGTACAAATGCACAATCATCATCCACAACTCCTTTAATTGCGCTTCTAAACAGATCAAATGCACTTGAAACATGCACGGGGTCGCTGTAAGGTCAAGGGTGTCAAGTTACATTCGATTTAAACTTGATTAAGCCCATCACAAACTCATACAGCAAAACTAGTGCTATCACGGTATATGTGCAGTGATGGTCCAGCTTAGATCAACTCATTTGAGCTAGGGAAGGGAGCATTTACACATATTGGGTGTTAAACATGACTTAACTTCACGTTGTGTAACGTATATTGTTATGTGATGCCCACAACTCACCAGTTTGCTTATACAAAGTCATTAAACACATTGGAAACATGCAACGGGACACAGTGGGGTCATAAGAGTCAAGTTTCATAAAATTTCGAATTCGTTATGGCCATCACGGTCTCATGCCCTGTAATTGCGCTATAACGGTATAGTTGTAGTGATGACGATCTTTCTTAATTTTGGGGCCTTCCTTTTACCGGTTGCACTCACATGGTTTCCCGGCTGAAACTAACTTAAATTTATGCGTTTGAGCCAAGGGGGGGCATTTTACACAAATAGGATGTTAAACATGACTTAGTAGTACATTGTGCAGTGTGTTCTGTCACGTGATGTCTACAACTCACCCGTTCCCTCATTCAAATTCATAAAATGCATTGGAAAGAAACGAGCAGACATGGTGGGGCCATGAGGGTCAATATCCATAAAGTTTCGACTTTGTTAACTACATAACGGAGTTATGCCGCGACAGCGGCGATATAATGGCATAGGTACAGTGATGGCGATCTTTCTTGATTTTGGGGCCCTATTTTTACCAGAACGCACTAACATAGCCTTACTGCTGAACCTAGCTTCGATCAACTCGTTCGAGCTGGGGGAGGGGACATTTTCACATATAGGGTGTTAAACATGACTTAACGTCATGTTGTGTAACGTGTCTTGTCACGTGATATCCACATCTCATCCGTTCACTCATCCATAGTCATTGAACACACTAGAAATACACAAAGGGACACATGGGGTCACCATAGTCAAGTTTCACAAAGTTTCAACTTCGTTAAGACATATTGGCCTCATGCAAAGAATATGACGCTATAACGGCATAGGTGCAGCAATGGCGCTATGCAAAAAAGCTTACACATCGTTTCAGTTCTCACCAACCTGATAACAAAAAATCTAAGCTAAGTTACATCGCCAAAAACATTTGCAAAAATTTAGGCGGGGAAAATTTTGGTAGAGTTTCCCCTATATCACAGACTACAAACTTGACCTGCTTACATATTAATCTTATTTGCACATGTACGAAACGACACAACTATTACAAATCAAAATGTGGTAGTATCCACACGTCAAGTTAATGTACATGATGCTCGATAAGTATGACCATTTGCCTTAGCTTAGTGTACAAATCCATTTCATTATGTGCTTGATACACAAGAACCATAACCATTATAAGACAACTCTATACTACATATTCATTTTATAATGACTAACGGGGGCGCTTCATTGTAAGAGTGAGCCTAAGAGTGAAGACGTGTATCTTCGAACATTGTACACTATTTGGTTTGCAAATTGGGGCTCCCATAGCCGCACTAGTGCACTAAAACAACTATTTTCGAACAAAATCTAGTGTTTTTCATCGAGATAGTCCATAAGATATGCAATTTTCTTGATCTTGCTTCGATTACTAATATTTCCATGCATGCACTTTATCTTGGCCGTTTCTCTACAACACATTGGGAAAACAATCTGTCAGTAGTCATTAAACAATTATGTGGTCACATAAAAATGAATTTAAGTCGATAATTTTAACCCATTCGCTGAGTATAGATAATCAACGGTACAAGTCGATCAAAGGATATGGAGTGAGTTAATAAGCCAAATTATAAAAGAATAGCAAAAAAATAGAAATAGAAGAGAAATAGATTTTTTTTTTATATATACCTATGAAAAATTCTAAAGCCTAATAATATTAAATAAATATTAATTACCCCCATACTATTTCATAATTTTGATTTACGTAGATCTTATTTAAGTTTAATATTTGCCTTGGGTTATGGTGCAATTTACTTAGGGTTATTTTTTGCATCTTCATCTTTACGTAAGCTTTAGATATGTAGTGGCTATTTATGTTCTTATAACTGTCTAATGCAGGCATGTAAACAATAGTTAACATATGTTGACCTTGTATGAAAATATTTAAAGTCAATTCTGATCCTCAACTGGAACAATATTAGGCTGTCTATAATACTCAACTACTCAAATATGATAGTCACATAATTTTCTAATTATCAATTATATGGTGTATGCAATTTTGAAGTGGTATGTACATTTATATAACTAAATCTATGATTGCTACGTTCATATTCAAATATCCAATGAAAAGGTGAATCACATTATAAAGGGTAATTTTCACTCTATGTCACAAACCTTTCAATTTTGTATCACTTTTGTCTCTATTCTTTTTTTTGGGCCTCATAAATCTCCAACCTTTTATTTATTATCGTATTATATCTCCAGCATCACTTTTTGTCATCAACCTTTCAATTTTCACTATTAACCCCTATCAAAATGCATTACTGCATGCACATGTGTTACACGTGTTTCGTTTTATTTTTCGCTTGAATCTATGTGAATTTTGCTACCACAAAGTAGAATATTTCTATTGATCTGCCTGAGCTGAAAATTCAATTACTTTGATTTAAATTATCTATAGAGTGACTTATGCATATATAAAAAAGATCTGAAGCAAATTTTACGACTAAAATCAACCCAAGTAACACTTTTCAAGAAATTATAGGCATAATACTGACCAAACCAATGAATGAAGACAACATAAAAGAAAGAAGGAAATATTTTACTAAAGTATCCTAGGTTGTGAGGCATGATTGTTCTGATTGTAAGATCAGTAAAATTTTCTAAGTATCCCTGCTTTATTCTTTGAGAAAACATAATTGATGGCATTACATCAATGATTCACCCATCTTCTATTATTGTGGATCTTATTAATGTTCACTTTGAATTGATTATAATAGTCACTGGAAGCCCTTGCAGAATCATTACTTAAGCAAATTCGTTACAACTCCTCGTTCCAACAGCAAACCAGGAAATCCAGATGCCTTAGAAGGCACTGAAAAAATTTGATAACACATAACAAGGTGTGCATAATGTTAGCAACAACGATAAGTTATTGGTAATAAGGTTTCTAGAGAAGATCAGTATAAAGCAATACTGAACATTCTAGAATACCTTAAAAATCCTTTACTGCAGTTAGCTCTACAAAATGATAGTGTTTTTATATGAATGTTTTGATTCAAAACAGTGTGGTTAATCTTTATCACGTTCACAGTCAATTATGCCTATGAAAATGCCAAAGCAACAGCTAAAAATAGATTTCCCATCCAAGAATAGATGTGAATTAAATATGGATCCTAACCTTCACATCCACCATAGCAAATTAGCAATGAAGTTAATTGGTTGTTTAAGAGACAGACAATTTCCAATAGAGATATCCCATCAGTGACCTCTATCTTTCCAACATAATTGAAATTGCAGCAACCAATATTTTTTTGTTTTCATTAATTTTGTCTCAACAGACCAGAAAAAAACACAATTCAGATTGGAGTAACCTGACTAGAATTATAATAGTACCAATGATCAACTTGATATGTTCCGTCTCCTTTGATTAATTTAGGCTGCTTATATATGATTTCAGATTATAAAAGATTAATTGATTATGTTCCCAAGTTGCAGATCCATTTGTTCCATTGATAGATAAAGCAAGAGATGACATGTTACAGAGTATTAAAACAAAGAAAATCAGGATCAAACATGCACACCAACGCGATTCAAGAGTTCATCATGAAGTAAAACTCATCTTCGTTCAAACAACCACCCAACATATATTTCCAAAGTCCAATATTGGGTTTAAATGCAGAGATTTTTTATGAAGAATGAATAAGGTAACAGGAAAAAAGCGAGATCCAGAGATAGAGAACAATGGTCCTAATTATACAACTTAAAAGAAGCAATTCAATCCAATCCATGTGTATATTCATCCATTGTCATCAAAAAAAGTAATCAGCAGCCATAAGCATAAAGTATAATTATGTACAAGTCACAAGAGGCATCTATTTCATCAATGTATTTTACAATCACTCGTATAAACCTTGTATGTCTTGGATCGCATAGTATTAATGTTTCATATTCAGAGAATTGTCATTTTCTCCATCTCTGCTATGTCAAACAAGTGTTGCACACGAGAACTTGTTTGAAAGATCAGAGTTTATCCTACTGATGTCTGATTCTATATCTAGAATCAAGTTTTTCTCCTCACTACTCACAACACATATAACGAAAAATATAAAAAACTCTAAACAGAGAAAGTGTGAGGAGATGATTATTAGTTAAGCTAATACGGTACTCTAATTTGCATCTACAATCACTGAACACTGGTTTTTCTGCTCCAACCAAATTAAAATTACCCATCTTCATCCATATTCAGCTATAAATTTTTAACAACTCCCATTTTTGTATTCAACCCTTCCACCTAGACCTTTTATTACTAGAACTAACCATATACCTTCAAAATTAGCACTTCAAAATCAACCCTTCAAATAGTTATAAGACCACCCAAGTTTGACAACGAGCACACAAATTAGAGCCAAAATAGCAATAAAAGCAAGTAAGCTATTTGATTTTTGAAATGGAACAAAATAAAACGAAAATGATGGACAGAGAGCAAGGCGAACAAAGTATATAACGAAGGGATGCTTCTCAACTTACGTATATATATTTGAGATAAATTGCACTATTTATAAACCTTACATGCCTCGAATTGAGATTGAAGAAGAAATTTTCGACAGCAGACTGATTGAATTTTCTAAGAAGAGGAAACCCCTTGTGTGGCTACATGTGATTGGAGGGTTGCAGCCACACATGCAGCCACACAAGGGGTTTCTTCTTCTTAAACAGAGTGAAAACCTCTTTATAGTGGGACCCGCAGACTGATAGAGAGAGCCGTTGGTTTTGAATTCTTCAATTGGACTTGGAGAGCAGACTGAGAGAGAAAGAGATTGGAGAAGAAACCGACGTTATGTTAGGGCTCAACTGATTTTGGGGCTGTGATTATCTGCAATATAAGGTGGTACATGGGTAAATATACAATTAAAAAGGTTTTTGAATTATTTTAAGTGTTATTTTTTAGTTAGACAAAATTCTTTCTCCGTATCTTTAACCAGCCAATTTCCCCTACTTTTTTGGCCCTTTCTAGTCTCGTGCCCGTGTTTTCTTTGGCTGTAATCGGTCACATCGTCGGTGAGAATGAGCGGTGGAGCAGCCGGTATGTTATCGAGGTTTTCCCAGTCACCAATTGTGTACAAAGGCAAGAAAGCAGCCTCTGATTCGGCTGTCGTTGCCAAAAAGCTCCTCAAGAGCATTGGAAAAGCTGCGTGGATCCTCGGTACCTCGTTGCTTGTACTGGCCGTACCTTTGATTATCGAGATGGACCGCGAACAGCAGTACAACGAGCTCGAATTGCAGCAGGTGAACTTGCTGGGGACCCCTACCCCTTCCTCCGTCGGCCCGAGATAAATTGAATTGGTTTTCATTACTTTCAGGTCAGGTGAAATGGAGTGCTAATTATGAATTTTGTGCTCCAGAGATGTGTTGTTTTAAATTATTTTTCAATTGTTAGAGCCGTGGAGAATTATCTGATGTGTTGTGGTATTTTGGAGTCTTAAGGAATAAATGTTCTAATAATATTATCATAATAAATTAGTTACTCTGATTGATTTGAAGCAATTCTAATTATTTGGTACTGTTTCTTGAAATTTTACATTATACAATATACCTATGGAAATTGGCAGGGTTAGCCAATCCAATTTCTTACCCGTCGAAGAGTTTTCTGTAATTCTGTTATCTCATAAGCAATGGGTATCTTTCATTGATATATAATTGAATAACTCTAAATATATAATTGAATAATTTTGTATGTGAAGTTAAGGCATTAATCTTTCAGTCATTAGTGAAAGAGAAAGAAAATAACTAATTTTGGATTTTGTTACCAATGGGACATTGCATAGGTGCCATAGAAAAGCCATCAACCATTTTATGGTAGAAGATATCTGCAGATAATTACCTCTGTAACTGATTAACTTTGCTGCAAACACATGAAGTTATAATATGCGGTACATGATATAAAGGGAGAGCTTTTTATCTCTTGTCCAGTTGTCCTGTGCTCATTCTAGATTCTACCCATGGCCCTTTCCAGCTTTACAGTTCTGATTATGCTCACAAGCATGTCTTTAGAAATTAGCTTTGTTGTCCAAAAAGGGGTTGGGGTGGGGGGGAACGAAAGAAAGAGAGATAAATTTTCTATCATTTGAATTCTGATACATATTTGCTTGCAATTGGCTGTGAATCTGTTGGATATCCATCTCTTTTCCTTCAAATATAAAGGAGTTTCAGGCTGACCAACACATCTATAAAGATGTTATAAACTGAGTCAAGCCCTCCAAAACTTAGTTGGCATACGGATTAAGCCTCTGAACTTAGTTGGCAAGAGAGGGGACCCCCATTGCTGTCAGAAATCTCATGAAAACTAGGGGGGTTTTCAAAAAGAAAAATGAATATGCTATTGATGCTTGTTATTTCTCATCGGGTTTCGGGGTATAGGGGTGGGATGGGTAGTTATGTGAATTTATGAAAGTTTAGAGACGGACGTCATTGAAAAAAAACGAATGAGGACTCAACTAATATTAAAAAATACAAAGGTTGCGACCATATGTGACTTAATGCTTTAGATTTCTACAAATATGTTATTATTGTTTTTTAATTGAACTTCTTGTTGTTATTATTAATTTAATTATGAAATATTTAATCAATATTAATTTACAGTCTTGGTGTCCTACTAACTAAAAATGTTTAAGTACTAGATGTAGATGCTGGTGTTTGAAAATTTTTATCATACCAATAATTCGTATACTTCATATATGCTAAGTGATTGACATTTAATAATCAAATGAGACATTGGAATTATGTTTGTTCTAGTGTCCATTGTAAGTAAAGTATGTAGTCCTTAAAGACAAAGCAGAGTACATATTAATTAAGTTGGAGGTAGATGTGTCAAAACGGTCGGCCCGGCCCGCTTCCATTGCGGCCAGGCACAGCCTCCAACTCCAAAATTTGGCCTTTGGTCCGGCCCACCAGTGTGGCCCATGTGGGCCACTGGTTGACCCGGCCTACGTGGGCTTCTTTTTTCTTTCATTTTTTTCTTTTTATTTTTTGCCACATTTTACATCTAAATTTTATGATAAATATATTACAACTGAAATACATCAATGGGAAATTTGTCACATTTTTAAGAGATATCACTAGTTTTTTAGATTTTTAAATCCTAATTAAAAGATAAACATATAACAAGATAAAATTAAAATTTTTATTAATAAATTTTAAATATTTTATTGTATAAAAAACTTTGAAATTCAAATATTGTTAACACAAGTTTAAAAAAGAAATGACATTACAACAAGAAAAAATACAAAAAATAAATAATAAAAGACCACTTTTGTCGAAAAGTGCCCTTTTATCAAAAAGTGGCAGGCAAACAAAAGTGGCGCCTCCTGCTGCTGCCAGCTTTAATTATAAAAAAAATTAATTTTGTTTTTTAAATTTTTTTCACAGGCTAGCGGTTAAACCGCAAGCCCATCATCTTTGAAACGGCCCGCGAGGTCGACCGCAGGCAACAGCGCGTGACTCGAACAGGCTGGTTCCAGGCTTTTTTGGCCCACCTGGCTCGCCCATCGTTACACCTCTAGTCGGCCCGCCCATATTTACACCTCTAGTCAGAGGCTATCTTGCTCAGATTTTTCCTTCTTAGGGCATAGGGGAACATAAGATACTTTGTTATACTAGTTGTTGCTCTTCCACCTTTATTTGTTTCTTTGACCTACGAGTCTACAACCACCCTTCTTTCTCTCAATCTTTCCGGGCCTGTTACTAGTGTTTGCTCGAGTTTCAAATATGATGATGATGATGAAGGAAAAGAAAAAGAAACCCACCTTATGATCAACTTGTAAGTGGGGTATCTGGTTGTTATAAGTGGAGCACATGAGATGAGGAGAGCCTGTGCAAAAAGGTATTAAAAATCCCACATTGGAAGCTGAAGAAAGTGGAGGAGTTGAGGGAGCAATACAAGAGCAGATCAAGTAAGAATGGATTACATACTTACCTGGACGGGGTCAATGGGCGATCAAAAAGGCCCATGGCCTAGGTTGGCAACTTCCATTGCACTTGGGAAGGGTGCCCGCCTAAGGTCGGCCCAAGTGGTCGAGCTTATGTCATAATTTGTGGTAGTGGGGGCTTGCGTTCGCGCAGCCTCTGCCCTATTCTAAGTTCTTAAAATTTTTTAGGCTTTCTTTTCTTTTGTTTTTGTATTTTTTTGTTTTCTTTTTGGATGAAATTAGAAATTCAATTACCTCTATTGTGACTTTTTTTCTGCTGGAATCTTAAAGGTCGGATATAGCTTTAAATTTATTTAATTTTTCTGTTACTAATGCTTTGTTTTTTGGTTGTAGATTTTTCAAAAATCAACAACTATAAATTTTCATTCCAAAAAGATGATCCTTCTTTTTCATGTGTCTGAAAATATTGTTCAGTTTCCTTTTTAAAAAATTAGTTGAAATATTAAGTCTCTCATATACCTCTATTTAATGTATATAGTTAAAAAAATTGAATTATTAAAGTGAAAAATTTAATAAATAAAAATATATAATAAGGAAGTGATGTTAAAATTTAATTTGCTAAAGGGTGTTAGAGAGTCCCATATCGGAAGCTATGTCATAATTTGTGATAGTGGCGGGCTGGTGTTTTCATGGCCCTTGTCCGATTCTCAATTCTGAAAACTTTTTTAGTTTAGATTTTCTACTATGTGTCTCTCATTAATTCAGAAATTTTGGCCCATTAGCCTTAATAGTATTTTTGAAGAAAAATTGAAGTTGGTATTACAAAATAGGACCTAATCCACCGTTATTTGGTGAAAACCTTGGGAGCCACGGTTTCAAGAGCCAGAATTGATGAACAAGTTACCACTAAATTGCTATGTTATCTGCACCAAACTTAATACGGATCTGTTTGATTTTCAATTTTTTTGAAAATATAGATATAACCCTCCTTAAAATCAACATATAGTCGGGTCGGGTACGTGATCGTTATTAATCATCTTTAGATGAATATATTAATTGAAGGAATCCAAGGCAGTTTTTTTTTTTAAAGGAATATTTGATGTTTCGTATAAACCTACGATAATTATTTTTGTTTATTTTGAACATCTGAATGTAATTTCTCAGTATACAAGAGATAAATATCTAAATCAATAAAAGCATATTGAAGAATGACGGATCTAACATTCGAAATTAACATAAACCAACAATGAAACGACTGAAGATCGAAAGCAAAAACAAGCAACACTCGAGAACCTATTTTAGCGTAAGAAAAAGAGTAGCCGAAAGATGGCGTCAAAGGTTCAAAGGTCAAATCCTGTCCAAAAGGGTATTTGGTATCCCATTTTGGAAACAGAAGAAAGTGCAGGGGTTGAGGGAGCAATATAAGAATAGATCAAGCATTGACTAGATTACATGTTTACTTAGACAGGGTCAATGATTAATCAAGAAGGCTTATGGACTAGGTAGGTAATTGACGTTGCACTTAGGAAAGTTGTTTGTCTAAGTGTGGCTCAAGCGGTTGAGTAAATCATAATTTATTGTAGTGGTGGTAGTGGGGCTTTGCGTTAGCTCAGTTCTTGTCCAATATTTTAGTTCAGGTTCAAGTTTTTTTTTTTTTTTTTGGGTTTAAATTTTAAAAAACGCATGGTAATTTAATAAATGCATGGTGTGAGGCAATCTATATCCGATTTTGCTGCCCTATTGTTAAGTTGAAATTCATGTTGGACTTTGATTTACAAATTTATCATGTAATCTGTATTTGTCGGATTTCGACTTCAATTAAAAAAATGCGAGTTGTTAGCAAGGTTTGCTGAAGGGTACAATCCTTGGTCTGAGAAGATGGCAGTCAAAATTCCATAACGTCAAATTCAGTTGTAACTCCTTTCTAGAGCTGGTTGGGAGACCTGCCTTGCAATATCAAGAGTCCCACAACTTACAGGTCAACGCACCCTGTCTAAGCCTGTCATACTTATCAATAACCTGGCCATCCTAAATGACAATAAATTTGCCATTCTGATCAAAATATACAATACTACTACAAAAAATTAGACTAGAATTAGCCGGGGTCAATCCTAAAAGGGATAGACCCCTCTAAAAATAGGTGAAAACAACTACTTACAGCAAATACAAAATATTCTTTAGTAAAGAGCAAAACAAAAGTCCGTTCTGTGCTCACGACACGGCTGCATAGTAGAATACAAGTATGGGCGGCTCTATTTCTATGTTCACATTCTCTCGTTATTCCACTTACCAACCGATGTGGGATTGGACTAATAAAAGCAAATGAATATTCCACCAGCATACACCAACCCAAAATAAGCACGCCCGCATATGCGCATTCATCTTCTGTTTCACTTTACTTCATTTATTTGTTACTAAGATTTTTCCCATTTCGAATTTTACGTGCAGCAAATAGGTTGTTGTATAAACTTCCATTATCGATGACGAGTAGTTGAATACCTAGGTAGGATTCATAACCATTCAATTCAAGAGCAATATAAAACTCAATCTAAGCAAAACTAGCATAGTAATCAGGCATATCTGTGACTTTTTTGTTAGTTTCACATAATAATAATCAAAGAAATGGGAATGATTATTTGAGTTCGCTAATGATAATGAATACTGTTCAATTTCCCAAGTAGAGCACCAAACCTAAATAATTTTCCTCCCTTCGAATACAAATATTTGTTATTTATTTATACAGTAAGGCAGTCAAATTCTACGTATAATCTTATAGAAAACAACTAATTTAGCCATGGTTCAGTTGAAGGAACTAACACCACCTACCTTTATCTACCAAGTGAATGCTAATGTAAACTACAATTATCAGGAGGGAAAAGATAGAGGAGTTAAATTTCTAATTACAGAAAAATTAAAACTAGGAAACACTAGCAACAAGAAGGCAGTTGATCTTTATGAAAACATGTAATCTTTATTCACTTTAGAGAGTTAAAACACATAGAAACTAGTGACATGAATTAGTCATGGTTACATAAGAGGATCTCCAGTGGGTAGTCAAGGTTATGGGTGCTTTGGAGGAGAGATGTAGAGAGAATTGGATTATTTTAATTGAAGAGGAATTGAAAGAGGAGTTGGGAAAAAAAGAGAGAAAAGTGAAAAAGAAAAGACAGATGTATAGAAATTCAAAAATAATGATAAAATAGTAGCGGAGCAGGTAGAGATGAAAGTGTGTTTTTAGACCTTATATGTGACACGAGTAAGGAAAAGTGAGGAAAAATTGGCATAAATTAGTGAAAAGTGATTAAAAGAAAACAGGAAACATGTGGGGTATACCAAATATTTTTGTGTCTCTCTTTCGTTGCTTGACATTCACCATGGACTTGAGTATTTGGAGATGCTCTAAGGAGTACAAATTCTTAACAGTATACTACATGTCCACAGTAATTTTGGCATCCAAGTGAGAGAACTCTCCAAAGAAGGCCTTGAAGTGCTTGAGTGAATGCATTACCTTGTTAGTTGCACACATTTCTCTTGCATCAACTGTACACCTCCTGCCCAAATTGGCCCGATGGTTGAGCCACAGCCCATGTCATTTTCAACCACAAAATCCTGCATTTGTTTTGAATTTTCATTCAAATTATATATATATATATATATATCATTCAATTCGGAGATCCCATAAATAAATATAGTGCATAGACATGTAAAAACAGTCTTGTTTCACTTATTATTATACATGTGTGGATTTTCTTGTCTGTGAAAACTTTGATCTCAGGTACTTCATTTGCTCGGATCGGATATCAAAAACACATCGCACCTTAATAAGCTATTACAAAAGCAACACTACACATTAATGTATTATTTTGGTCGCTATCTCCCAAAATACAAAGGAAGTTAGATATCGTTGATTTGCATTGTGCTTAATTTAGGGATGCATGACAAGCCGGCCGGCTCGGGCAGCCCGCAGCCCGGCCCGCAAAAAGCCCGAGCCGGCTCAGCTCGTGGCTTGTTTATCACAAGCTCGAGCCCGAGTCGAGCCCCAAAATTTGGGGAAGGCTCAGGCTGGCCCGCCCCGTGTGGCTCGCTGAACCAAAGCTGGCCGGCCTGTTTACACAGGTTTTCAAGGCCCGCCGATCTCGAAATTTAAAAAAACTAAAAAAACTTTGTAATAATTTAATTATTTGGCTTACAATTTCATATAAAAGGTAATTATATTACAACTACTATTTTTGTTTATCACACTACATTTTATCTTCACCACTACTATGTTTGTGTTATTTATTAAAAAAACTCGGCTCGGCTCGGCTCGGAAAAGGCCCGAGCTAAAGCTCGAGTCAAGTCTAAATTTTGCGACCGGGCTTTGGCTCGGCTCGGCTCGAGCTTTTTAGGCTCAGAACCAAAAAAGCAAATCTGTTTGGTATCCATTATAAGCAAATCTGTTATAATTTAGAGTGATTGGGGCATGATTACTCCATTGAGAAGTGGGAAAATTGCCACGTGTCGGCTTTCTCGCATTTAGTCTCTGGCTCCTTGCAATTGTGAAAGACTTTTTTCAATTGGAGGGGCCACGCGTCAGCTTTCTTGCACCGAGTCTCTAGCACCTTTGCAAATGTTAAAGACTTTTTTGAATGAGAGAGGCCATGCGTCGACTTTCATGTCTTGTTTTTGTCAGACAAATGATGGCCTATTATAAACAAGGGTGTTATAACTGGAACCAAACTATCCCTTCCCAACCTGTATAGGAAGACCATGCCTGGTTGTATTGCTTTTGGCAGCAACTGTATGGCAATCAACTTCATGAAAAGAAAGGAACATTAGCCAGCAATCGGGAAAAAATTTTAAATCTAGTAAACAATTTCTTGCTAGAGGTACTCAAGGCACTGCTACAATGACAAACCACCAGGTCATGTTTGGCTAAACTTATAAGATTTAGTTAGAAGCAAGTCTACTCATATGTAAATAAGTTTTTTAAACAAATAAAGAATCCTCATCTTGGTTCCTTCTAATTATTGACACATTGCTGAGTGTTGCTTTCAAAAGAGAGAAAATGAAATATATTTACTTAACCAAACATGTTTAGAGAAAAACATAAGACTAATTACATGTAAATTCATAAGCTTGGCCTATCCTGCTCAAAAAATTATAAGAAAATAATCAAATTGGTCATGGAATTAAATGCCATCACATTTTACACAGGATATCTTTAAGTGAGACGCAAATGGTCTACTAGCCAACCTATAGACACTTTAAACAAGTGAATTAAAATACAGAATACCATAAGTTCAGAAGAAATGAGAGAAGTAAGGTGCACCAACATGAGGTCTGGGTAAGTTTAGTTGAAATAGCAGCAAAATATTCAGGAAATGGGAATTGATAGTTAAATGAATGGAAGTTACAATTGATGTTGTATCGTATGTTTAACATAAATTTCTAAGTACATTGTTATTCCGTTAATGTGGGGTTTAAATGCATTTCACTTTGAAGAACTTTCCAGAAATTATGCTATTTAAGTTTAATATATCTTCTGTCTGATCTGCAACAAGCCGGAATAAGAGGAAGAGGAAAAAGATAAAACATATTTGGGATTTCTGAAAATTCTCCAGATGCAATAATCTTTAGAATATTTCCAAACTCCTTTCACAAAATTTAAAAGGATAATGGGAATCAGAAAAAAGAACCTAAAAACAGAATGTTTCACATACATGCAAAAGAAAGGAATGATGCTTTTGATAGTTCTTCCCATCATTTGAAACTTCATTTTCAACTGAACCATTCTCAACATGGTTTCATGAATAGAGTGCAGTATAATGTTAAAGAATATGAACCACATACAATTTCTTTTACAGAAGAAAACTATATATTAAGATTTATTGCATCTTACTGACATTTCGGCAATGAAACTGCTTTAATGGAACAGAACATTGAGAACTCATATCCCTCTCAGTTATTTTCTAATTGGCGGCATTCAAATATATCATGGTAATTTAAGGTAAAAACTAAGTTTCAAGCTACCACAAAAAGACCAATGTCTTTTTGATAGACTCAACCTAATATTTTTAATTTGGCGGGTTGAGCATCTAGCATGCTATTTCTATTTCAAAATTATAATAGCTTTATCTCTATGAAGGCTAGTCAGATTTTTTTCCATTACCTCGTTTATTCTCCAAATTTTGATACATACTGGCTTGCTTGGTTGTGGATCTGTTGGATATCCATCTCTTTTCTTTCAAATATAAAGGAGTTTTAGGCTGACCAACACATCTATAAAGATGTTATAAACCGAGTCAAGCCCTCCAAAAGAGTTGCTGGCGTGCTTGCATGAATTCACCCAAATGGCCTCCACGAAAAGTTCCAAAAATGTGAGCATACGGGTTAAGCTTCTGAACTTAGTTGGCAAAAGAGGAGACCCCCTATTGCTGTCAGAAATCTCATGAAAATTGGGGGTTTCAAAAAGAAAAATGAATTTTCTATTGGTGCTTGTTATTTCTCATTGGGTTTGGGGTACAGTATAGGGGTGGGATGGGTAGTTATATGAATTTATGAAAGTTTAGAGACCTACGTTGTTGAAAAAAAAAGAATGAGGACCCAACTAATAAAAAATAAAAAGGTTGGGACCGTATGTGGAATTAATGCTTTATATACCTAGAAAATTAGAAATACTGTTATTATTGTTTTCAATTGAATCTTCTTCTTGTTGTTGTTATTATTATTTTAATTTTGAAATATTTAATCAATATTAATTTACAATCTTTGTGGTATACTAATTAATTGAAAATGCTCAAGTACTAGATGCACATACTGGTGTTTGAACATTTTTATCATACTAATAGTTCGTATATACTTATCACATATGTTAAGTGATTGACATTTAATAATCAAATGAGACATTGTAATATGTGAAAGGCAAATATTTTTTATTAGTTCGTGTAACAAGACACGATTGGCTATCTCTTGTACGGGCTTTTATCTAAGCTGGGGATTTTAGAATGGGTAAATTGCAGCAAACATTCCCAACCTTTGCAACCATTTGCACTTTCATACTGAACCATTCAGTTTAGATCAAGACACCTCCAATCTTCAAAAAATGAATGCCATTCATTCAAATAGATAGAATTTCTTCCATTGATATCTAGCGCTCGTTTGGCAATCAATTAAAATGAGATGTTATTATGATTAAAATTAAATTTCAAATTCATGTCACACGTTGGAGTATAAAAGCATCATGACATGTATGAAAATGATTTTAAAAAAAAAATGTAATGTGGAACTTAATTTGAAACTTTGTTATTATGCACACTTGTCTTATTTTTGTACTTTTACATGGCGTTAATTTGAAATTTAGTCTCAATTATAATAGGATCTCATTATAGTTGGTTGCCAAACGGACCCTAGCATCAAAGGGGCTTATTCATTTGGGTCAACTACACCCATTTTCCAAAGGCTGCTAGTCCAAATTCAATGACTGGGGATGATAGTGAAACAGACATAAAAGTTAGAGAGAGTTGCAATTTACCCTTGTAGAACGTAGAGAAGCTTTGCTTGATGTCGCCAACTTTTGCATTCATTTGTGTTTTTGTCCATAGTCTTTAAATCTGAACCAACAAACTCCAAATTTGTTAAAATTTGGCACAATTTATCATTCAAATGTTAACGTCTTTTGGCATCTATTTAAATGAAATCTTTTATTATAGTTTTAACCAAAAAAAATCCTATTATAATTAGACATAAATTTTAAATTCACATTAGAGTACAAAAAAATGATACATGTGCACAGAAAAATAACATGTGTGCAAAGTAACAAATCTTCAAATTAAGTTTCATGTGATTTTTTTTTATTGTGCATATATGTCACTTTTCTATATTCTCATATAGAGTCAATTTGAAACTTAAATTCCAATTATAATATAATTCTATTTAAATAGTTGTAAAGCGAACACTAACATTTGAATTATGCAATTCATCTATTTGAATAAAAGGCGCCAATTTTTCAAAATTTATGTCCCTTGGTGTAGATTTTAAATTTATGGATAAAAGTGAATATATATTTAATAATGGGGGACCTTTCTGCAAGTTTCCCAGAAGCGTTTGCCATGGCTTTCCAAACAAACCTAACTTTATGGGGACCATTAGTGCAATTCGGCCGAACTACTCCGGTTATCCCTCTTTTATCAATTCTCCCGTTCTACAAAACCCTTTAACCCTCACAATAAAGTTCGCATTTTTCACCCTTTCTAGTCTCGTGCCCGTGTTTTCTTCGTGCTGTAATCCGTCACATCGTCGGCGAGCCGCATGGTCCCCTCCATTAAGTTAGGCAGATAAGTCCGTGGGACCTCTACTTAAAGTTTGATTCACTTTCGAAGAACAGCAAGGAAGGCAAAAGTTTGCTTTTTGATCCAATTATTAGCTCATTGTTCAATTCATTGAATTGGAGTAGAAAAGGGAAAAAGACCCTTTTTGCTGAAAATGTCACAGAAGAAATCTAAGGCTTCTCCGGCTCTTCAGTCCATCAAATCGTTGCCTGTGGGCATTGGCTTTGTGGGTTCACCTGAAAGGATGATGTCTGATAGTACACTGGGAAATGGTGCATTGTTGGCTGAGACAGAGGGGGGCTATGCTAATGGCAGTGAAAATGCATATCCTAACAATGAGTCTCCCTATAGTACTTGGACCGAGGATGCGCCTTCTTTGGGCAATGATGGTGAGGATTTGAAGACCTTGAGTTCATTGAGACCATTTGGACGTTCGCCTATTGATACTAAGTGGAGTGACACCACGCCGTATGCGACCAAGAAGGTAGTGTATTGCATACCAACTCATACATGTCTTTTTCTATCACAGTCTTCCAAGAACTCTTCTTGCAGAATGAGGGCTTTATGCTTCTTGTTGATCTTTACATATATTCTATAAAAGTTCTTGTCTAATCTAGGGATGTTGGTGTGTGAGTTGAACCAACGGCTTATGCTGGATATAAAAATCACAAACTCTTGCATGTTCAATTTGCCATCTGAATGCTTGAAAGTTATGAAGCATGTCTCTGCCCATTATATATATTTTGTGCTGCACGCGTACACACTTATTGGTGACTTAGGTAAAAGAGAAGGTGGATTTTTAGATTGGATTTTGGAAAGAATGATAAGCTTCAAGATAAAAGATTTTACTGGGAACAGAGAGATCGGAAGAGCGTCGTAAATATAGAAAATAAACCAAGAACGAAAGAGGCAGTAGAAGCATGAAAAATCAGAAGAGAAAGCTTTTACTGCAGCAATAGAATTGAATTATACAGGAAAATTCCTTTACCTATTCTCACTTGTTTGAGAAGAGAAAATTTATGTAGGGTGTAAGAAAGAAAAGGGGTACATTCAACTCACTAAAAATTCTTCCTGACCTCCTACTAATTGCTGATGGAAAAGACTCCACAATACTGTAATATTTTGACAAATAAGTGGTCACTGATTTATCAGATGAGATTGTTAATAAACATAAAACCTTGCATGGTATTTGCCTTTTTCCAAAGGATACAAACTCTTTAAGAAATATAATTTCTCCAGCTCTCCTTGATATGATGAACTCCGCTTACATTTATACCAAAGTACATTTGATGTAGCCATTTATCACAGTAACAAAGACTGAAAAAATAAATTTGTAATTCATGGCAAGTCATATATCATTTAGATAAAACTTTGATTAGATCGGAAGACTTTGGTGAATTGGATCATCCACGGATGCACAGAGATTGGTTAGTCTTTAACGAGGCAATGATTATTGAAACCATTTGCTGATCAATGACAATTAAATCAAGAGTGAACTGATTTTTGTGCAAAAGCTGTTATTGAGATTGGTGCTAGGGTGAATGTAATGATACCCATTTATTATTGAATGACTAACCGGCACAGATTATATGTAATTCATTTCCTTTTAGCGCTGACAATGCAGAAAATTCAAGTTGTTTTGCACTCTAAGATAATCTTTGATTGATATCTTGCATGATGGTAACATCATTTTTAAAGATTATTAGTATTTCATTTCAGAAATGAATATTAGCACAACTTGGGTAATGACTGGAGGGAAGTAGAATTATCTTGGGTAATGACTGGAGGGAAGTATAATTATCTTGAATCTTTACGAGGATATGATGCATGGTTTCATGCTGAGTGCTGATCACTCAGACTATTTTCCTTGATAGCTTCCTTGTTTGAAACTTTTGGACATTTGGCAACATACTTGGAAAATGTTTTTTCTGACTCTTCTGATATCAGAGCTGAATCCTGAAGATGTGTTGACATACTAGAGCGGGACATTGAGAGACACTAGGATATATCAATGGTGAACGTCCTCAAAGGAAATGTCTTGTGAAACAAAGATACAAGAATTAAGTTGCGATATATAATGGAGAGTGACAATCCTTGGTTTCCAATAAGATGAGAAATAGGAAAAGATATGATATGGAAAAGGGAATAGTTCAAAGAGTTATCCATGACCTATGCATTTCAAATGAGCACTGCCAATTTTGCCATTGCAAAATTCCAGCGGTTATTTATATCCTACTATCGAAGAAATCAATTTAGAAGAACAAAAATCTAAGTGTTATTTGAGTTAAAAGAGAGAGAATATGTTCTATGATGTATGATGATGTTTTTTAATTCAAAATGACTGCCGTATGGGTTGTTGATAAAGCTGTATTTTCGTGTAGCTCATGTGCAGTGTCACGGGTTAAGTTCCACTCTGAAGTAAATAGTTTTGCTTTTTGCTTAATCTTGATTCAAGTTGGAATAATTATTTAAACTTCTGTTTAACCATTAAACACCTCGTTATCTGAAGGTCCCTTTTTTCCCTTTCAAGTAGAGCTTCCACCTAAATCGTAATTTCTGCAAAATACATATGGAAGAATACCTATATCTCTATTATTTTCATTATATAGGTGTTATTTAGGTGTTATTTCAGTGACTATAACCTGCCTAACTAAACATTCATGCTACCTAAAAGTTTGCTTTTTCAGAAGCTTACATCGTGGTTTCAACTTCCTGATGGTAACTGGGAGCTGGGGACAATCCTTCAAACTCCTGGGAATGAATCATTGATATCGCTGGCCGACGACAAAGTGAGCAGAATTTTTTTTTTTTCTGAACTTACTTTTGTCAAGCTGCAAAATGCTTTCTTCTCTAACTTTTTTCCACACCTAGGTCTTAACAGTGAATTCGGAAAGTCTGCTGCCCGCAAATCCTGATATTCTTGATGGTGTTGATGATCTTATGCAACTTAGTTATTTAAATGAACCTTCAGTTTTATACAATCTCCAGTATAGATATAATCGAGATATGATTTATGTAAGTGCACATCTTCCTGTTCCAATTTCTCGAATTCACAGGCTTATTGGATTGTCTGGTACTTTGTTTCTCACTTGGTATGCATTTTAGACCAAAGCAGGTCCAGTTTTGGTTGCCATCAATCCCTTTAAGAAAGTTCCTTTATATGGAAATGCTTATATTGAAGCGTACAAGAGAAAATCTGTTGATAGTCCACATGTATATGCCATCACGGACACAGCAATGCAGGAAATGGTTCGAGGTAATTTAAGTATTCAATATGAGATTCTAAGAATATGAATCAAATTTAATGACCTCCGTTCGGATAATTTTTTCTACAATTCTTTTAACTCCTATCTTTTTCTTTCCTAACCAACTGCAGATGAAGTTAATCAATCTATTATCATAAGGTCAGTTATAAGCTCAGTTTACTGATTTATTCTTTTAAGCAACTTGACTTTTATTCTGTTAATGCTGTAAAGACAAACTTCCACTATATTGCGTTATTTTAGTGAACTTCTAATTTCTTGAGCATTTGTATGAGAATTTGGTTAAGAAAAATTGTTTTTGCAAGTCTTTTTGGTCAATTTCTACTATGTATGTTATCATTCATCATGATTTATCACTATAGTCAGTTTAATATAGGATACTGGGGCATAGTTTCACCTGAAACTACTGCTTGCTGGTTCTAGAATTTACCTTGCCCTAGGAAATATGTCCTCCCTTTTGCCTCATTTTCATTGCGGTTTATTTTTTACAAATTATTGTAAGTCTATGTTTGAGAAGAGGCTAATCTGGTTTTAGTGCATTAGGTTTCGGTTTAGTACACTGAATACGTTGGACAGTTAGACTTTCAAAGTTTGTTTCAGCCAATTTGGGGATGAAGGATCACAACAATGGTGTAGCTAAAGTGCTTTTGATGCTAAGGATTTGAAAGTTAAACGATTATTCGGAATTACATTGAGAATAATTCCAAATCGTAATGCATGTTTCTTATTTTTAGAGAAGGCCTACATGAGCACCTGCCTACTGCTCAAGCTATAAGATAGTAGATGGATTTGTTTAAATTTATCCTTCTGCCTAGGGCTGGGCGTTTCTCCGTTCAACCTTACTGAGAACGAAGGAACCAACCTGTCTGGTCAGTTTCAGTCAGGCAAAAAAAAAAAAAATGACCATGATTGCAAAAACCAGTTGGTTTTAGTCTAAAACCGACAAATTTTTTGGTTAATTGGTGAACCGAACCGGTCGGTGTCGGTTTGCCATTTGGTCAAACCCACCACGGTCGGTTCGGTTTTGCATCCGGCCAAAAACTGAAACAAGGCCCAGGTCTACTTGTGCCATCTTGTGGGCTAAACTTAATTCTTTGTGAAATGGTCAGAGCATAACATATTTATAAATGAGTCACAATGATTTAACTCAGGATATCTGCATCCTTGATACCATGTTGAGAATCAAGAGAGTGATGTAACATAATGGCCAATATTTTGCCAATATTTTTGGATGAGGGATGGTGCAATGTAAGGAAATAACACATCCCGCTTGTGATCTAGGACATTGACAGAATTCAAATGAAGAAATTCTCCCCCACTTTGGATCACATGAGTTGATTCAACACGATATCAAATTTGGCAATAGTCATTAATACAATTACTGTTGGCATGAATTGTGCATGTGTTCAGCTTTCTGCGTAAAAATGAATCCAGCCTGTACCTGATGGGGCATATTGAGTATGAAATACAAATAAATATATTTGTAACCCCGCTCCCTGGGAGCATGTTTTAACAAAGGAAAATATAATCTACCCCGAAGGCAATCGAAGAATAGGAAAAAAAAAAAATTGGGTCAATTAGGCTTTAAGAGGATTTGCTATGCTAGAGATCTAGTCGAGACTGCTTTACGAATTGTTCATTTTAAGAACTTGACTAGATTTATTTTTTCACTGTTATTTGACTATTTTTTTTTTTCACTGTTATTTATACATACATATGACTAAGCAGCATTTGCTAGCTTTAGGATGGCATTCTAAGCCACTTCAAATGGAATCAATCTAATTATTCCTATCTGACGCATCTCACATGGTAGTGTCAGTCATGCATCTATTTGTTTTTTTCTTAAGACCCCGAAGCTGTGAAATTGTGTTAGTGTGTGTATGAAATTGATATTTTGAGAATTGATTTTGTGAAAAGTGGCTTTCTTTGGAGAATAGACAGTTAAAAAGTGTGGGAAAATGTGAAAAATGATTTTTTAAAGAATGCGTGTTTGAGAATGAATTAGAAAAAAATTGATTCTAAAAGAACCAATTTCATACATGCCCTTAGTTTGGGTCTGTTTTTTATTTTATTGGGTCAAGCAAATCAGAAAATAGCCTTGAGTGCAGTAGGGACCCACTGATGTGGGTAGCAATCAACTCCAATTAATATTTGACTGTTATACCCTTCATGTTCAAATGTGAAAGGCATTGGGTCAAATTTTTCATCAAGGACAATTTGGGAAAAAGGTGGCGGCACATGTTGACTTTTTCTATTGCTCATGGGATCACCATTTGGAAGATGAAAATTGATTTTTCACTTCTTCTTTCCCCCTGTATGACTAGTCCAAATATTAGGCTTGGGAATAAATTTCTCTCCCAGTTGCTTATACTGGGTTTGACGTTCTCTCGTATTTCTTCTTGATTTTATATCAAACTGTTATACCATTTAAAGCATTGGGTCTTTTGCTTTACAATGTTCTGTAGGGAGAAAAAGAAAAGCACTGATATTTATATACCAATCATAAATGAAACTAGGAACCTGTTTGACTATGTTAATCTCGTAATGCTTCGGAAATGATATTGTGATTAATCTTAATGTTTGATTAGGAATTTTTTTTTTTGGCATGTTATCTTCTATGCTGAAGTGGAACCAACTTAATCTATGGTTTTCTCATTTTATCCTTATCCAGTGGGGAAAGTGGAGCTGGAAAAACGGAAACAGCTAAGATAGCAATGCAATATTTGGCTGCACTAGGAGGTGGCAGTGGAATTGAGTATGAGATATTAAAAACAAATCCAATTTTGGAAGCCTTTGGCAATGCCAAAACATTGAGAAATAACAATTCAAGTCGATTTCTAAGTCACTGTTGCATAAGCCTCGATTTATGTTGGTTGATGTTCTTGTAGACTATTATTATAATTATTTTCTGGAAATAAATAGCTTAATTTACAGCCTTCGCTTGTTCAATTCAGTCATGTAAATTAATTTGTCTGCAGGGAAAGCTGATTGAGATTCAAGTCAGTGAAACCGGAAAACTGTCAGGGGCTGAGATTCAAACTTGTAAGTCTGCATCCAGCATAAGGGTCTTAAAGTTCTTGTAAACAATTCTAGAATCATAAAGAGTTACCTAATTTATTTATTCTTGTTTTGTTTCCATGTGGTTTGCTGCTTCCCACAGTTTTACTTGAGAAGGTATTTTCTGGCACTTATAAGGGTTGTTTGATTCTCATTTTGGTTACCCCATTATAATTTGAGCTGCTACTAATTTGACAAGTACTGAATCACACATTTCAGACATCCTCTAAATCTCCAACACTTATTTCATCTCATTATGATAATTTCTCATTCTAAAGACTCAATACAACTGTTTCCTTGCAGTCCAGGGTGGTTCAGCAATCAGAGGGAGAAAGGTCATATCATATATTTTATCAGCTATGTGAAGGAGCTCCACCAGTTCTTAGAGGTCAAGACAGCCTTTATCCATTTACCTAGTGTGCATTAATATCGTGTTAAAGATATAATATAATAAATAATATAAAATTGGCCTGATCTATCAGCTTAAGCTTTTAGATCAAGTGGCCTTAACAATTTAACATATCGGAATCCAGTTGATTTTATAGGATGCTCTGTGCTATAATTCCACATTGTATTCTTATACTTACTGTTTCACAGTCACATTAATGCAACCTTTATTAGCTTTTGCCTTATTTCCTGTTAATATATAAATTCGTTGTGTCTATGTTCTCTTATGCAGAAAAATTGAACTTGAAGAATGCAGATGAGTTCAACTATTTGAAGCAAAGCAATTGCTACACAATTTCTGGGGTTGATGATGCTGAACAATTTCACGTTGTTACGGTATTCTCCTTCCTCAATTCCCCATTTGTTTTCCTTTTTATTCTGAAGCAAATATCTCTATAAATGTTTCCTTTCTGGTTTCAGGAAGCAATGGATATTGTTCATGTTAGTAAAGAGGATCAAGAAAGTGTATTTGCTATGCTTGCTGCAGTACTATGGCTGGGGAATGTGTCCTTTACGGTGGTTGATAGTGAAAACCATGTTGAACCTGTTGTGGATGAAGGTAATCTTCTACACATATCATACGGTTACTGATTATGGCACACCATCTAGGAAAAATTGCATCAACTAGTTGGTTTTTCACTGTGAGGATATGTTTTACCCTCATAAACACAAATGCACATATCAGTTTCCAAATTAGTTCATATATTTCATGACAAAAGGGTCTGCAACTGAGCAACACTTGTTGCACTGGAAAGAACTCCAACCTGAGCTGAAACTTAGAGATTTTCCCTGTGTCTTTAACTTCTTGTAAGAATCATAGTGGACTAGAATTGTATACATAGTTATACCTTGAGTATGCACATTTAAGAAATTGTTTGGATAGCATTGATGCCATTTCTTTTCGATCTTAGGGATACCCGTACTTCTGAAGAATCTTGGTGAGAATAAGATAGAGCAACTGTTGATATTTACAATTGGCTTATGCATATGCTAATCGCAGTGAGTTTTGCCTTCCACTGATGAGGTTTAGATGAAGAGCTTTTGTGATAGATCAGTTGGCTATAACTGCCATCATGTTTGGTTTGCTGGCCTTATTTCATATTTTGATTGCCACTGTAAATGACCTCTTTCTAGAAATAGTTTTACGTTTTCTCCACATAAGTTTTTCTAGCTCAGTATTTTTGTGACTAACAAGGATTTTGGCCATTAGTTCTGTAAATTGATCATGTTGGAATTAAAGGATGCCAAATAACCTCATGAAACATTTGGCTCTCTTCATGACTGCGCTTGGGGAAAAAATTGTCCATATAAATTGCTCGTGTGGCGGGCTACTGTTGAGATGCTGTTCAAAAAATATAAAAGGAAATAGGGTGAAGAAAAATGAGAAGAAATATTAGGCAAGCTCTGAGCAAGCTAGGACGTTAGGCAGGCCAAGCTGTGAGTATAGAAAGGGTGCTTGTCCCCCTTGACATCCCTAGTTGGAAGAGACATTTTCAGATACCATGGGCTGTATATGATTGTGGTGGCAAAATCAGAGATAGATAAGGCCATGTGTTTGGAACCGTCGAATCAACTAGTTGTATTCTGTATATGGCGATGTACCGATTTTATTTCAGTTTTCTTCCAAATGTCCAAAAAGTTACATCCAGTTCTCATATTGTTAACTGCTACCTAAAACAGGTTGCATCTCAAAGCTAAGCAGATCTTATCGTTATATTTCTATTTCAAATAGAGATTGGTTAAGGTTTATACCCATACTTCACATGCCAGACTTGTATACAATTGTCCACCATTCACTCCGTTCATTCTATTTCTATTCTGAAATAAAAATAAAAGACTAACATGGGCTAAGATTTTGAGATCGGAAGACATGGAGGTTCATGTCCTTGGTATTGCTTCTAAGTATATAAACATGATGGATTATGATACTTGAGACAAAAAAAACAATTGGTTCTTTCCATTTCGTCGTTAATCAGTAGTACCCGTCAGTTTTATTTCTTGTTACCTTTTTAAATTCTAGATTTTAGATATATTGGAAAAATTAGCAGCATTTCGGACTTTTGGTTGAGAGTTGACTTTGTAGTTTGAGCAGAATTATAAAATCCATGATTAATAATTTTTTTTCTTCGGAAACAACTTTACTCGCCTGTCAAATACCATCACAGTGTATTATACTCATGAAAAAAGTTGCATTTTCTGTTAGAAATAATTTATCTTTTTTCTGACCTCATGAAATTGGCTTTAATTCACCTCTATATTATATTGGATGCCCAACTTTCAGGTCTAGTCAATGTTGCTAGATTAATTGGGTGTAAAGTTGAGGAGCTAAAGCTAGCTTTATCAACTCGCAACATGATTATAAGAAATGAGAATATTGTTCAAAAGCTGACACAATCTCAGGTCAGACAATTTACGAAGGATATCTCCCCTTCTATAGCTTAGTGATTACTGAACTATAAACATTATGATTCCTTGCTTATCCTGTATTAATCCATAATTTTTCAGGCCATTGATATAAGAGATGCGCTGGCAAAATCAATTTATTCTTGTCTATTTGATTGGCTTGTTGAACAAATCAACAAATCACTAGCAGTTGGAAAACGACGTACGGGAAGGTCTATAAGCATTCTGGATATCTATGGGTTTGAATCATTTGAGGTGTGTTCCTATATTTGCTTGTTTAGTGTTGTATAATTTTCTTTTTGTTTGCTTTTATACTTGTGCGTATCCTAATTTGGATTTTTTCTTTTTCCTTTACTAGAGGAATAGCTTTGAGCAGTTCTGCATCAATTACGCCAATGAAAGATTACAGCAACACTTCAATCGACACTTGTTCAAATTGGAGCAAGAGGTAAGTTGTCAATATCTTTTCTTATCTGCCTGCTTTTATTTAGGATTTTCAATTTCTCTGCAACCTGTAAAATGTCACTAATCTAGTTATTTTTGGGATATTTTCCATTTCTTAATTATTCCAAATGTGCTAAAATTCTCTTGAAGAACTATTCTTCTCATGAGTTCCATTCTTCTCTTAAAGACTCTTGAAGAATAGTTCTTTGTTTCTGTGCTAAAATCTGAAGTGCCCGTTTGGAAATGATTTTTGAGGAATTGATTTTGGGAGAATGTGTGGTTAGAAAGCAAGGAAAAGTTTCGAATTTTCATGCAAAATTATTTTAATAGATAAATGTATGGTTGAAAATGAGTTTGAAGGAGAATTGATTTTGAGAAAATCATTTCTATACAAGCCCTGAACTTTATGATGTACTGGATTATTGTAAGCTTACCCCTTGATGGTTCCTGGATAAATTGAAATTGATATGTGAAATTCATTGAGAAGTGGATCCATGGCGGATCAAATTCTGTAACTTGTAGAAGGGCATGGCTTTTTTGTCAGTATTATTCAGCCCCCACTCACAAACCATTTCTATTTTAAAAAAAAAAAACTGGTCAAAGCTACCATATCCACACATTTCAAGGGACACACATGTGTTGCACAAATATCCAGCATTCATTTCTACTGTTAAATAGAAATAGTGTGTGAAGACGCGCTCAATGATGACTATCTCAATGAAACGTTATACCCAGTTTGGCTGGAGAAGTTGGCTGCTGCAGGGTAGCTTTGAGGAATTTGGATGTACAATAAACCTAAATGGTAATATATGAGTATTTGACGTGTATATTTAATGTGAAGCACTTGAATCCATGGTGATTCTTGAAGTTGAAAATTTCTGGCCTTGTTTTAGCGTTAAAGATTCAAATGAGACCATACATTCTGCACTCTGAAGAATAATGTAGGAGAAATGGTTGACGACTTGAGATTATAGTGGCATTACTGGAATCATCTTTGAGTTTATTAGTTTCCCGTAATCTTATACAGGAATATATTTATAATGGCATTGACTGGGCAAAAGTAGATTTCGAAGACAATCAAGATTGTCTAAATCTTTTTGAGAAGGTATGTAGATTTTGCATTACATGTTTTTCTACCAACAGGTTACACTTTGTCAAATAGTCCTGTAAGCTTTTGAATCTTCAATCTACTTACATAATGATAGTAATGCGATTTACTTGTGACACACATTTTGCTTTTGTACAGAAACCACTGGGTTTATTATCCTTATTAGATGAGGAATCAACCTTTCCAAACGGCACAGATTTGACTTTTGCTAACAAGCTTAAGCAACATTTGAATTCAAATGCTTGTTTTAGAGGAGAAAGAGGCAAAGCATTTATGGTATCCCATTATGCAGGGCAGGTAATCATTTTATTGTTGAAAATTCTTTGTAGGTTGACACTTGACAGCCATTCCTGCTCCCTTAGGTAGCAAACACATTCTATTTCAAAATAGAATTTTGACAAACTAAGTATATTTCTATTTCAAAATGGAAATGGAATGCTAACGGTGGCTAAATCTGCTAAGCCATTTTTGAGCTAAATCAGAGGCCAAAGTTATAGTGTTTGGCCATATGGTCTTCACTTTGATTCTTCCTGTTGCTAAGAAGAAAATGCCACAAAATTCCCTTATAAAATTAAAATAATTAAAAAGTTTCTACTTTCGTTGCCTTCTGGAGCTTTGTTAGTTTGCTTGTCTCATGTAGGTTTGGTAACTTCCATGCTTGTCTCAGGTGGTCTATGATACAACTGGTTTTCTTGAGAAAAATAGAGATTTACTTCACTTGGATTCCATTCAACTTCTGTCCTCTTGTACATGCCACCTTGCTAAGGCTTTTGCTTCTAGCTTGCTCACCCAATCTGAGAAGCCTGTCACGGGTGCTCTCCACAAGTCAGGTGGAGCAGATTCGCAAAAATTAAGTGTTACAACGAAATTCAAGGTACAGGTCTCTCTCATTTACCACGTTTGATTGATTGAAAAGATGTTCATCTTTTAATTTTCCATTTATGATATGCTTAACTCAAACAAATTAGCAGCAGATAGGCTCGCTTCATGATAGGTGTGCCACTACTAGAACTCTGTCTCTTCAAAAATCTTTCATGTCAAACTAGGTTGATCGGTATATTTCTCAGCTAGAGGTACTGGTGGCTTATACTGCAATAAAGACGTTAATGTAAGGCAATCTTTCATCTTCAGGCTCCAGAGACAACATATTAATAACATGAAAGGATCCCTGGCAAACTACTTTGATGGATGTATGTTATCAGTCTCATTAGGTTAAAGATAGATACCTCA
Organism: Nyctanthes arbor-tristis; assembly: GCA_963692815.1. Lineage (NCBI taxonomy): Eukaryota > Viridiplantae > Streptophyta > Magnoliopsida > Lamiales > Oleaceae > Nyctanthes > Nyctanthes arbor-tristis. Next base: position 148,520 of record CAVNYN010288364.1, on the reverse strand, counting down.
GTGGGATAATTATGTATTCCTGTGAAATGTCTAATATATGCTGAGCACCAACGTGGTATAAATGGTATAATATTTTTAAAGATGACAAAAAGATAAGATTTTGTTCTAGAAGATTTTAAGGTCCATAATGTGTTTGTATCTTGTTGTGTTTGCACAACCTGACACCGCTTTGATGGAGAGATTCCAAGAATATGATGTTTAGTTGAATAATTTCATAGTGTGATTAGAGGTACATTTGTGATGAACTACCAGTTTACTTAGAGAATGGCCATAATGGCCCTTCTAAAAGGCAAGAATGCACATGATTACTTTCATCAGCATATTTTACTTCAGAATGGATCAATTGCTTATTTTACTTCTTGGTTCTGATACCAAATACATTAGAATATAATAAGGAACTTAAAAAGAAAACTATATAAAATTACATAATTCAGGAAATTAACTCCATGATATTTATCAATCAATTAAAGGACTTTCCTATATGTTATTATCCTTTTTGGATGGCAGGGCCAATTATTTCAGTTAATGCAACGCCTTGAGAAAACGACTCCACATTTCATACGTTGTATAAAGCCCAATGACTTACAGTCTCCTGGAATATACAATCAAGGTTTGGTGTTACAGCAGCTGCGGTGTTGTGGGGTCCTAGAAGTTGTTCGAATATCAAGATCTGGATTTCCTACCAAAATGTCACATCAAAAGTTTTCTAGAAGGTAATAGATACTCTCTTGCATTTTTTTCAAGTGTAGTTGGCTACAAACTGACTTTTTTCTGTATCTAGGTATGGTTTTCTTCTACTTGACCATGTTGCATCACAGGATCCGCTCACTGTTTCAGTAGCAATCCTTCATCAGTTCAATATTTTGCCTGATATGTATCAAGTTGGTTACACCAAGTTGTTTTTCCGTACTGGACAGGTTAGTAATTTTTCTTATCACCTTTCCTGCTCATTGCTACACTTACTTCCTCTGTTGATTATGATTTCGGCCCTTGGGTGGAAATTTTTTTTTTTTTTTTTTTTTTTTTTAAGGAAGCGTTAGCAAGTATTATGAGAATGTAATGCAGATATCTCTTACTCCTCTCATGTTTTGTCATGCCAGATTTCAGATTGTATGTTGAGACTGAAATTTGATATATTTCAATAATCAATGTAGACATGCTATTTGCATGAAACAGAAGCCTTGGTTCACCAATCAATAGCCAAACCAGTATGTACTCGTTTACCACATGACGGAGTCTGAATGTTTATTTTTTTTCTCCTTTGGTTAGAGACTACACATTACCTTTGACTGGCCACTGGCCAGAAAATGATTTGATAAAATGGTTAAAGATATTCCTCAGTAACAAATGAAGTTCAGGCAGTTTGTCCCCTCTGAGTTGTAACCATTAGAAATATGTTCTCTTCATACATGTCCTTGGATCAATTTGCAGTGTTACATGGTATTTCCAAATATCTCATATCATTTCTAATTAAAAAAAAAAAGGTGAAATATTAGAAAAAAGTCCTACATGCATAAATATAAGAATTAGTTTAAGTTTCTGCAGTCCAGACTTTTTATTTCTAAAATAGTTGTCTATCAAACTGGCCTTAGCTGATAGCGTTCTATCATGACCGTTTTGTAACATCAATCTTTCAGATTGGAATACTCGAGGATATGAGAAATTGCACACTTCATGGCGTCTTACGTGTTCAAAGCTGCTTCAGAGGTCATCAAGTCCGGCGCTATGTTAAAGATTTACAGAGAGGCATTGTTACTCTTCAGTCATGTATGTTCATATGAAGTGTTTTAGCATGCCTTTCATATCATATTTTGCTACGTAACTATCAATCAAACCCTCAAACTTTTCATTGCAGTCGTTCAGGGCGAAAAAACTAGAAAAGAGTATGCAGTCTTACTAGAGAAGTATAGAGCAGCTATATGCATTCAGAAGCAAATAAAAGGCAGGGTTAGCAGGAAAAAGTTCGAAAAGATTAATGAGGCATCTGTTCTAATCCAATCAGGTATTTAACAGTCTCCATTATTATCTGAAAATAACTATAAACCATAAGTACTTCCTATATTTCTCTCAAGGCCAGGCAGAATGGCTGGTCCAACAACTCTCACCATTTGAGCATTCTTTCTTGTTCAATTGGATACTAAATTCTAATTTTTAACTTTTTATCAAGCATGTGTAACTGGATGAGGAAAATCTAGTACGATATATAATTTTTTCCCCCTCTTTCTTTTTGACTAAACATGCTTTTGCTGATAAAATGTATTGTTGTATGTAAGCTCTTTTTTGTGGTAGATTAATCAATATTAATCATACGTTTTTGGGACCCTCAACTACCATCCATTTTTATCAACAAATTCAGTATGACCTACTAAATCTTTAGTACTCCTTTCTTTAAATTAAGTGTATTGAAAAAGGCACCAATAATGTTACCCAATGCATTCCCTTTTGGATTAATTATTTAACTTTTCTAATAAGGTGACTGGTATATCAGATTACTCCCAACTCCTATGTTTTACTGCTGTAGAGTTATTGATTATAATATGTATAAGACTAATATATGTGGTGTTCCATTGGTTAAATTTGCTGATATTTTGCCAATGATATTTTTATGTGCTTGAAAGTTATGATTTCGCAAATCAACTGCTAGCTGATCACAATTGACTCTACATTTTAATTGCTGGCCCTTTATGTTTTGAAAATGTTGGTTTGCCATGTGGTCTCAGTTTGGGAAAATATCTTGTGATGTGAATTAGTAAATAACTCGCTGTCAGTTTGTTTGTATTGGTCAGTTTTGCAGAGAACACAATATCTGAAATATTTTTGAGGCAAACACTTAACATGATTTTTAAATGAATCTTCTTGGCCCTTCTGGAACGCTCTTCCGATCTCTCCATTCTTCACATCTTAAGAGAAGTGTTCAAGGCATTACATTTAATCTGAAGATGTGGTATTAATGGTATTCCTGTTCTAATTTGTTGATTTCCAGTTATTCGTGGTTGGATGGTCCGGAGATGCTCTGGAGACATAGGATTACTGCAGTTTGGCGGCAAAAAGGTATTCATTACTATCTTGGTAACTTCTTCCTCAACTTTTGTACAATCAGATTATAGTCCAAATCCAGGTATTCGGACTATTTTGTAATGCACTTGCTTACTAATTTCAAATCCAGGAATTACAAATTTACTTGAAAAGAAAAATGACAAAGCCGTATTTTCCCCTAGTGAACGACAATTAACAAATATTATGTAAAAAATCAGGGTGCTGAGCAGGAAGAGGTGTTGGTCAAATCATCATTCCTTGCTGAATTGCAACGCCGTGTCCTTAGAGCTGAAGCTGCACTGAGAGAGAAGGAAGAAGAAAATGATGTCCTTCACCAACGACTTCAACAATACGAGAATAGGTGGTCTGAATATGAGCTGAAAATGAAATCCATGGAAGAGGTGTGGCAGAAACAAATGAGATCCCTCCAGTCGAGCCTTTCCATTGCAAAGAGAAGTCTGGCTTTTGATGATTCCCGGAGAAATTCTGACGCATCAACCAATGCAGTTGAGGACAGCGAGTCAAGTTGGGACAGATCGAGTAACTTCAGGGCCCATGAGAGCGGTGCCGTAAGACGAATGAATGCTGGCCTAAGTGTCATTAGTCGATTGGCTGAAGAATTTGAGCAGAGGAGTCAAATATTTGGCGATGATGCCAAGTTCTTGGTTGAGGCAAAAGCAGGTCAGGTGGACGCAAACTTGGATCCAGATCAGGAGCTTAGAAGATTAAGACAGATGTTTGAAGCTTGGAAAAAAGATTATGGTACAAGACTGAGGGAAACAAAGGTAATTCTGCACAAAATCGGAAGTGAAGACGGGACAAAGGTGAGAAAGAAATGGTGGGGAAGGAGGAACAGCACGAGGTTTAGCTGAATGTTTGAATCAAATATTTGCGTCTCTTTCTTTTGTAGAGAAACGAAGTGCCTCCTCCAGGTTATTATATGATGAATGGTGGCTAGCAAATATCGTAGGTTGTGATTGGTAGAGTTTGTTATTTTTGATATACGTCGTCGGTCTAAAGGATGAAATGAATGTTTTATTTGTTTCTTCGTTTGGAAGAGATCATGGTGTGGGATGAAATACACCACAAAGTTGTACTAACTCTAGCAGTTGATATGATGGGTGGTTTCCAAGTATTGTCGTTCTTATTATCATTATATATATATATATATATATATCTGGTCGTCTAAGCATTTCTTTGTCAAGGATATAGGGTAAAAATGTTGGGGTTGATGGCAGAAAACTAGAAAGCTGAAAGGCTCTTCATCACAAGAATATTAACAATTAAGAGGGTGTTTGATTTAGATTTTTGAAAACTGATTTTAAAAAAGTGAATCTCTAATAGAATGCGTAGTTGAAGAATAAATAAAATTTATGACTTTACATGTAAATTTATTTTAATAGATAAATGTGTTGATTGAAAATAAGTTCGAGAGAGAAGTTATTTTGAAAATTTGAAAGTAGGAATCAATTTGCCTTTGGACCTTCTTGTAATATTCCCAATAATAATAATAATAATAATAATAATAATAATAATAATAATAATAAAAAATATGGATGTTACTTTATGATGTTAAAGCCTGGCAATTTTCAAGTTCTTTATTTGATGACTCCTACCCAACAGATTATTACTAGACGCTAGTACGAGTTTTTGTCTAAGAAGATCTAACAAAAAGAGATGTCCCAAAGAGCATTTCAGTATAAGAAAATGTGAATGTTTGCTTACTTGTCAAGAGAGAGAAATTAGATAAGGAGAGAGTGAAAAGATAAAAGGATAAAGAAATTGGAGAGAGAATTGAAAATATTTACTCTCTGTACGCATTCTTTTTCCATTAAATAATACTATTTATTTAGATTTGAGACTGGTTGTTATTTTCTCATTGGTCATTAAATAAATAAAAATATTCATGTATTTATATTTATCTACTCATCTTTCAATGTAGTAATGTCAACTAGTATCCAGTCTATGTAAATAGATCACTATTTTCCATTTGTCTCAAATTATAGTCTACTTTTCTTAGTTAACTTCTATTTTTACATATACCTCTATTTATCATGAATGTGACATGTCTTAATTTGACCATGCAATTAGCGGATTTCATGACCCACAAATAATTAATACATGATAGACAACTAAACATCTTAATAAAGATGTTGAATTATTACCATTGATATTCATTGTTATTATTAACTAAAAAAGCAGTAGAATAAGAATAGAATGGTGTAGTAATAATAATAATAATAATAATAAATAATAATAATAAAAGTAAAGGTTATAAGGAAAATTGATCTTTATTGTTACTTTTCCAATTGTATTGATTGCGTTTTCTTATTGTGAAAATATGATGAGAATTATTTTGGGGACGATAGACTGTCTCCGTTTCAAAAAAATAGACCACCTTCATTTTGTTTATCCCAAAAAGATAATCGACGATCTTATTGAACATGTATTTAATGTTTCATTTTCAAATGTGTCCTTTTAATTAATGTTATTCAACTACCTAAGCATTGAAAGTATTTCAAACAATTAATGAGATATAAGAGTTTATGTGGAAAAATAAGATAAAATTTAATGTATCAACTATATTAACTATCGTTTCTTAATCTATGTGAAAATAACTACTATCTTTGTGGGGGGAGAGGCTAAGAATGACAGGGGAGCGTGGCGGGATCGGGTTTGCCTTCCCCGCACCCCGCTCCGTTTACGTTTCCTCCAACCCAAACCTCATTTGAATCGGGGCGAGGCGGAGAAAATCCCTATAACCCCCTTCTCTGGGACGGTTTCGAATTAATTTTTGTATTTAATTCCCATGTATAAGAAACACACAATTTAAAACAAATTGTTGAACAACACATGTTCAAGTCACGGGAATACTAATAGATTATTTTTAATCAAAAGGGTTTTGACCGAGGCAACCAAAACCCTTTCCCGCCACGCCAACCATTCAGGGCACGACCTTGTGCGCCATCCCGGCAGGTTTTGGGTTTTTGACGTATATTTTACCATTCCTAGCGGGGGCAGTATTACTCCCTCCGTTCTAATTATACAGTACACTATGTTACTTCATGTGGATTAAGAACTGTACTGGAAATATATTTTGCTCTTCCGATCTAATTTTATCTTATTTAATGAGTAGAATTTAAATTAATAGTTTTAATTAAATGTTAAATGTGGGTAACTTAGTAAAATAATGCAATTTTAGACACTTAATAGAAAAGGAGGACTATATAATTAGATCACGTTAAAAAGGCAACATGAACTATATAATTGAGATGGAAGGATTATTATTTTTGCTAGACTAACTAGAAGTGGATAACCTTCGTTTAATACAATAATTACTGCTCCTTTCTGCTTCAACTTCCCAGTAGAGATTTGCGTTGGAGATACTTTCAAAATCATAATAATTAAGTAATTTTGTTTAAAAAATTACCGGTTTTAATTTTTTTCTTTTCCCTTCACAATCGAGCACGTGCCCATTATTATCTTGTTAAATGTAAAGGGTACTTTCAGAAATTGTCTCGAACTTTTTCGATAGAAAATTTAGAAACCCAACTCGATTAACCATCAAAACCTGAAAATGTTTACTTGTACTGCATAGGCATAGATCAGGCCTTCCCGGGAGTCCGGAAGAGAGTTTAAGCGGCAACTTCTTCACCCTTCACGCTTAAGCGATGCTTTTAACCCTTGTCCTGTCTTTTACAAGGCAAGATAGTACTTGACCTTATGGGATCGCTCGCGTTAAGACTTTTGGGGGTTAATTCGATTCGAATAAAAAAAATGCTCACCCGGACAGCCCCCAGCTCAGGAGAGCTCCTCTGGCTGGGGTGGGGCCCACCTGCACATTGTGAGAGGCACTCACTTGGGCTTTCATAATTCAAACACCCTTCTATGAGAAACATTGTTTTCCAAGACTGTAATCAGACCAGTAACAGAATCCCCTATTTAATATTAACCATACATTTGGGTCATCAGTACTTAAAAGATAGTAGTAAAAAGAAAATAAAAATAAATAAATATTAAGTTACATTAAACGTTATAAACAGAATATCATCATTTCATTCGAAGAAAAGGGGGAAATTGTAATATATTGGAAACAATAGAATCAGATATCTACTGAGAAGAGTCAACAAGAAGCAGCCCCTTGGCTTTAATCTCATTTGAAACCTCACAAGAAAAATGCTAAACGTTTTTATTAAATCATGAAAAAATTTTGAAAAATTCAAACAAAAATGTGCTAGGATCAAACAGATCAACTAGTATACTTTAGGGACCAAGCACGAGCTGAAACCTCATAGGAAATCTGATCCCCCTGGTAAAGCGAATTTTAAGTAGAAGCCTTTGCCAACTCTTTCTGAGCTGATGCTGATTCAGTTTGCTGGGGCTGCAATTAAACAACAATCAAACATCAAATTATGTTTCATAAAGTTTAGTTTATTGTTTACTGCTTTTCTCATTTCCAGGTACCTGCAGCTGCTAAATTTGTCATTTACACACAGGATAAGCGAAACAGAAGAAAGCACCACTGGACAGTGAACTAGGGAATAGTTCAAAGTAAGAACATGAAAATCAAAGAAAGGAAAAGGGAAGCTAGATGAGGCTGATAGCAAAATCAGTTCGTTTTCTCAGAACAGATATCATGCCAGCGATATCTTGTGAATCACGTAAACTTTTCGAAGCACAAGAAGCGGAGTCTTCAAAAGCATTACCCAAATTGTGAAATTATTATATATAGTCACAGTATTTATTAACTAATTCCGTTCTAAGACATACAATTGAACTCATTTCTGAAAGACGCCAGCCCTCTTAACTATTATCACATGCACACATGGTATTGGTATTGGGCTAGTGGGACACGGAAGGTGAAAGAATGATAAATACATCAATTTTCATACAACAGGCAATAAAGTTTCTTACCGCAGCTAATTCTTCTTCGTGCTTTGGAATGAAAGCAGTATCAACTTTTCCATTTTTGAAGTCCTGTGGAATGGAAATATACAAACGCAAATTCAAATTCATGAAGATCTCAGAGTAAATGACGGTATACACTTATACATACATAATATAATGCATCTCCTACCTCAATGTCAAGGATAAGTTTATGGTAATCAATCGTCGTTGGAACACCTGCAACAAGTTAAACATTTTTTTTTTATTTTCATTTTTGTTAGGTCATTCATGAAGATGAAGCTAAGAATAGAAACATTTGACAAATCAAGTGCTTGACCAAATTATGAAAGAGTTTAAGAATTCTGGAAAGTCTAGTTGCTGCCAGTGTATGCACGGACATGCCCAACAAACCAAGAGCATTATCATTTAGTCCAGAGTGGCAGGAGAGGATAATGACATAGGATCAAATTCACATGTTATGCTTTATCACCAATCACAAGGTCAACGTATAATAAAACACTCATGAAATGTAGAAAATTTTACCTGTTATGATGGTGTCATCAAGAGCCCTTTTCATGCGTTCAATTGCCCTCTCTCTTGTTGGAGCCCAGACAATGAGCTAAAATTAAATATGGCAACATGTTAGAGAAACTAAGAGCTAACTATGTAACTTCAGAAAGAAACCAAGAATACCTACACACACATAATTAAGTCAACCATCATAGCATACTCATGCTAGTCTTCAGAGCATATATATTGAAAGTCTTCAGAGGAGACATATTTGAAACAAAAGCAAATAAAAATTGGGTGTTTGTTGCACGATACCAAGTGGGTACAACTGTACATTCAGAAAGTGAATCCGGTATTAACAAAGCATACATTTCCATGTTAATCAAGAAGATTTGATTCAAGAGCTTAACAATTTAAATCCATCAAGATGTGAGTTTCTAGATTCTGCCTGTCGAGACTATCAATTCAGTATTTGAATGTTTAGTGTATATCTAAACATTTCAAAAAAATGTTATCAAACACAAACAAAGCATGCCCAAAGTTAAAAATTCGAGAGTTCCCACAAGCATCATCTTGAATATAATAGTTACAGATTCAAATATATGCCCCTACAGCGCAAGCATTTGTTTCAAATATGTGTTTGAGTGTATGTGTTTTTCCATCCTTTCACAAGTAACATACAGAAAATCAGAGATTCTACATATGGCAAACATAAATTGACTGACCTTTCCAAGCAGGGAATCATAGCTGGGTGGGACCACATAATCTGGATAAACATGGCTATCCATTCGCACAAATGGACCTCCCGATGGCAAATATGATGTTATTCTTCCTGTTTCGGGCAAACACAACACGAGTATTAAACTATAGGCTGAACACTAGTTGATTCCACTGTGTGGATAAATTACTGAAGGGTGTAAGGATCATTTTATTCATTTGCTCATTAAAAAAAAGTACTAGTGACATCTTGGTGTTATTCTAGACAGATACCAAACAAAGGACAAGAAAGCTTGATTGAACACAAACTAATGAAATTGGGCTGACAAGTTTTGTTTGTTTAAGGTAATTCAGGTCCAGCTCCAAACGGAGGACACTGACACCATACATGCAATATGATGCTAAGAAAACAGGCAAAAAGAAAACAACTGCAGGCACGCATGGAAAGATGTTAAGATATCTTGGTCTTTGAACCTTGTCAGCATCTAATTCAAACATACCTGGTCCAGGTCTGAAATTTTTGAAAGCATCTTCAGCGTTAATACGACATTCTATTGAATGTCCACGAAGCACAATATCTTCCTGCAGAAAAGCGGGAGAAAAATATCAAACACTGAGTGCAATTTACACCAGGCGTCTCAAAATGTCCTGTTTCCATACCTGCTTGTACCTAAGCTTCTCTCCCATAGCCACTCGGATCTGTTCTTCAATTAGATCAACAGAGGAAATCATTTCTGTAACTGGATGTTCAACCTAAAATTGTAGACCAAACAGCAAACAATTAGAACACAAATCATGGTTAAAGCTTACAGTACGGATCATCTGAGGATCAATTTTTCCACCTGAATCCTAGTATTCATCTCCATAAAGTAAAAGGAACCTCTTTCATCCAAAAGGAACTCGACAGTACCAACACCTATATAGCCTATTGATGCTGCTGCTGAAACTGCTGCATCACCCATTGCTTTCCGCAACTCAGGGGTTAATGCAGGAGAAGGTGCTTCTTCTAGCAGCTTCTGGTTTCTTCTCTGCATGATTTTTACTGGTTTGTTACATCACTGCACTAGTTCTTGGCAGGTCAAAAGAAAGCTAAGAATTTGCAGGAGAATGTAAATCAAGTCTCTCTAGTAACCAACATAAACTTTAACAAATAAAAGAGAAAAATATCATAAAGAGCTAAACATGACAAGTTTCATTAGACAGAAATAGTATGTAATCCAAAAGCCTTTGGCAATTAACATGCTTTAGAAACTTAAGCGTTGTATGGTGGAGCTAAAAGTTAGCTAAAAACCTTTGTCAAAGTCAAATTATTTTTATCCAAACATTCCCACAATAAAGAAATTTCATATGGATCTATAAATTTTCCGTACTTCTTTACCATATTCTCAGAAAATCAGTTTCATCACACAAGGGCTTAAACTGCACTATGAAATAGCTAATGTGTACCTGGATACTGCAATCACGCTCTCCAAAGTGCACAACATTACCAAACTTGTCAGCCAAAACCTGTAGAGTTTCAAACGTTTAGGATTTACATCAATAAATTGTGAATGAGATGGCTCAATAATTTAGGCTTCATGATCTTAATTATGGCAAATTACTTCTATCTATTAATTTTTTCCTCCCACGAGGAATCCCAGTTAGATTTTAAAAGAAAAATTTATTTTGTGGAAAATTTAAGAATAAGTTAGTACCTGAAACTCAATATGCCTTGGATTCTGGATATACTTTTCGAGGTAAACGCCATCATTACCAAATGCCGCTGCAGCCTCACTCTTGGCTTGCTGTAAAAGAAGAATTTAACCATGAGGTCAAACTCTGTTCAAAAGAAGCAACATTAAAAGAAGATAGATATTGTCGTCTTCCATACAAATACAATTGAGTGCTTATGTATAACCAAATAACCAATACCAATAGATATGATCAACTAAAAGGAATCAATAAAAGCTATGTTGTGTATATTCCATGAAACATATCTAATACCCAAGGGTGAGCTTTTGGTCATTAAATGATTTATAGAAAATTGCAATTGGAAAATAAAACAAAATTGCATGCATTATGTAAGCAGAAGAGAAATAGTCTGTAAACAGATTATGTGACCTTATTGCATCAGCTATGCAAAATAAAACAATTGATGATAAATCGCTTAGAGTTTCACAAGGCATGCTGTGAAAGGCACTACTAGAGATAATCTGGTACCAGATCTGCCCTGAACCAGTAATCCTCTTCATGTTGTCAAGACGTTATATCTTTTAGCGAAAAGGAGGATACATTTCTCGCAAGTGTGAGAAGGAAAAAAGATCCAGAAAGAAAATTGCTAATGATACAACTAAAGTCATTCCAAACCAAAACATATCGCAAAGAGCACCTGCAACAACTTCACAAACTCTTCCGGCTCTTTAGCAAGGCGCATTCCACGTCCTCCACCACCAGCAGTTGCCTTCAGAAGTTAAAGTAGTCAGTAGTAAGATAACCGAGGCATAAAATGCATGAATGGTTTTCACGCTATCAACTTGATACACCTAGCAGGAAACAATGAGGAAGTCAAACGAATCAGCAGCCAAGATAGCCAACGTACATCAAAATACAGTTTATTTTCTTTTTCTTCAATTTATTTTCTATAGGCTGAATGAAAGTAGCATGACAACTGTTTGGAACTGGAATCAGTTGATAGATTCATGCTTATCGGACCATTTAGATTATCCTATTATGCATACATTTCTTAACAACCGAAATGTTTTTATACATTTTCAATGGCAAATGCTTGAAGATTTCAAGAAACAAAATAATTATTCTTAGCACCATTAGAGGTATGATGCTATCTAGAAACTTCCCAATCCCTTAGTTTGGCTGTGATCCCTCCGTAGGGATGTGACCATAACCTTGCTGCTTTCCAGCAATCGTCTTAACTATTTTTGAAAGAAAAAACAAACAGACCAGCTCAAAACTCATACCCAAGTGAGTCAGCAAACAATCTTAAGTTCCTTGCATTTTTTGTGCGATCTATCTCTCCCAGATATCTATGTTTTGCCATTTTCACTTCTTTATCTTGCGGATTTCCAGATTTTTTAAAACTCCAACTTAGAGTGATTTAGTGAACCTAATTTTTTAACCATAGATCCGTCATGCCCTTTTAAGGAAAGAAGAAGAAAGGAAAATAGGACACACCTTATCTTCCACTTTTACAAACTATCATGTGGGGTAGGAAGATGAAGAGATCTCAAATTGAGCTGACATTTAAAATTATTCAAAGCAAAGTTACACTGAAATTACCTTGATCATGACAGGATAACCAATCTCCTCAGCAAGCCTCACTGCTTCTTCAGTACTCTGCATGGAAATAGTCATTTTGAAAGAGATGCAAGAAGAAATATAAATATTCGAGTAAAACTAAATATGATTTTGAATTCCCAAGATCTATTGATAAACAAAGATAAAATCTAGATAAAAGCAATACCTGTAACAACCCATCACTTCCTGGGACTGTTGGAACGCCAGCACTCTTCATTGTATCTCTGGCAGTTGATTTATCACCCATGACCCTAATGCTGTCAGGCTGCAAAAATTTAGGCCATGTTATTTATCTATTTATATTTCAAAGTAGAAAATGGTCAAACCATTTTTATCCAAATATTTCCTGGGACCCATGAGTACAAAAGAATTCTTCACTCATTTCCATTCATTCAATTTCTACTTGAAATTGAAACAGAGAAAATAAATTGGACTTGAATTGAAAAATTCAGATTTTTACCAGTTGTTGAGACTACCGAAGAACTTTTCAGAATTCAAAATGAAAATCAATTTCCCCATTTAAAAGGGCAAAATAAAATCAGAGCAAGCATGCACTCTGATTTCAAATTGAATGTTATAGTTTCCCGTGGCAGTCCCGTTCTAACGTGAGCACATGGTACTTCAAGGAGCCATCCGCTGAAGTGTACGCAGCTCCTCACAACTGACACCAACCAATACAGGGGCCAATTATTTATTCTTAATTGGTCCATTTAAGATATAGGCCTGTGAATGGCGCCATAAGGTACCCTCCGATGGTGCTAGAAAATTTTCATCCATTCCAGTATTTGGATATTACTAATTTAGGTTTAATCTAGTGGCAGGGTCTCAAAGCATCCGTATGAATAGAACACCTTCACCAACAACAAAACTGAAATACCTATGCCCCCAACATGTAGCACAAACGATCTGTTCTTCCCCCATCCAAACATCACAACCATTTGGCAAAAAACCCCCCACCTGCTACATCATTTACCAGTGGAGGAGTTCACACGTGATGGTTTATACTTTATACGCCCAGCGAAGGTAATAGGGGAATGTATGATTTGAGTGGTAAAGTTACTTAAGATCGTTATTAAGTCAAATCATGTTTAGTCTTGATGGTTAATTTCTGTCATCATTGACATGATTCTAGGTCCACTCAAGCAATTAGAATCAGTCAGTTTGGTTTGAGTAGTGAAGGAACTGGTCCACTGGTGACTTGAACAGTTTTGGTAGTAGGTTAGATAGGTCTTATGATCGACAGGTAACAAATCTGATGGTGTTCAAGGATTAAATGACTACAACGACAAGTTTCACGCCTTCGGTTGTCACACAACCCTAACATACATGAAGGATGTGGCCATAAAGTAACCACTCCGGCAGTTCGGAATCTGAGAATATAACTTCAGGGTCTTGGGAAAAATAGCAAGCACTTGAATTACTATAAAAAATTTCATATAGAGAACTTACATTTGGGCCAATAAAGTTGATACCGTGTTCTCTGCACATCTCAACAAAAACGGCATTCTCAGCAAGGAAACCATATCCAGGATGTAGCATAGTACATCCACGACTGATGGCAGCAGATAAGACATTTGGTATCAATAGATAACTGCAGAAAGGCAAAGAAACCCCAAAGCTTTGAGAAAATTCTTACTTTCATCTCGATACATCTCGATACAGATTCTGGGAAGTTCTTAACAGGAAGCTATAAAACAGTTGTACAGGCTAACAAAATACAACTGTAAGACATAACTATTGATAAGTAGCGTCTTAAGTGATCTACCACTCGTTCTATCTCTATTCTGAAATAGAAATAGAATGTTAACTGGAATCCATGTTATATAACATATAAAAAAATAAATAAATAAGAATTCAAGAAAAATAGATTCATGACTTACGATTGACTGCTTGGGGCTTCTCCAATACAGACAGATTCATCAGCCAATTTCACGTGAAGAGCATCCTTATCTATGGTCGAGTAAACTGCGACACAAGGGATACCCATCTCATGAGCAGTCCTAATCACGCGAACAGCTATCTCTCCTCTGTTAGCCACTAGGATTTTATCATTAGAGCATTTAGCAGCAAGAGCACCTCCACGTTTGCTATATCTACTAGCACGAAAAGACTGAACTCTCTGTCGAGGATAGTTAACCTTACTTCCCACCATAAAGCTACAGTGGGAGCTTTGAATTCGTGTAGCCCTTCCCATGAATAAGCCCTTCCAAGAAAAATCCAGCAGAAATTTAACTCCCAAAGGTAAAACAGTTAAGGTTAACAGTCAATAAAAGAAGGATGGGATCATTAAAAGGGTGTTCCAGCCGTTCTCAATTTGGTAAACGCAAATAATATATATCTTATGAAAATTTTATATATTATATCTTATGAAAATTTTATAGCGCAAATAAATAATTCAATCAGGATTTTTTTATATACTACAGAAATTATTATCCTTCAGTAACCAGAGTATAACTTGACAACTACATGAGTGAATTGAACAGAATTTGAACTCAAAGCCGTGTTTAGAAAGAGAATACATTTTTTTTCATACAATGGCATTGAAATTATGGGACAGAACTACAAAATAAAAAAGCATACTAAAAAATGAAGCCAACATTATCCACAGAAATTGTACCTGATAGCGAGTAAAAACCAAATATTACAATCATTGAGTTAGTTTCTTTCAGAAACAAAAGCCATATTTTTTGGAACAACGAAACGAAATGGATTGGTTTTATCAGTAAGTTAGCCACAACTAGAGCACATAATTGAGCGGTAAAAAACCAGAGTTGTAAGTTTAACTTCAAGCCCTTTACTTTGAGGAGCTAATAAATCACAACATACAATCAGAAAAGGCATGTGTCAACAACTAGTCGACCATACAGCTTTACTTGGTGGGTATTTGGCAAAACGTCCGTCTGGATGCAATTTTTGGGGTGCACATTACATGCCCAAGTGTTCATCAAAGATGAACAAAGAGTAACTCAACAATTAACTTATAGGAAAAAATAACTTACAGGAACTGAGCATATAGATTTACTGCAAAAAGTCATAGCTGCGGTATCCATTTTGGACCAATCCAATCAAATCGTCCTCCTAAACAGATAAACAAAATGTAAAACACAAGCCATCGTCAAAAACTAAGCTTACAGAATCAAAACGAAAACAATGTGATGAAGAATGAGCAGCTCGATATCTTCACACTTCAAAATACTAGATCTGCAAATAGAGGTTGTACCTCGAAATGCACGGGGAAGAATTTACTTCCAGAAAAGATTTCTCCTTCTTCAGTGAGAGACTCGCAAAAGAAATTTGGGTGGGATTCAGATGGGTAGAGATATGAAGGGGAAATTGTCGATGCGTCCGAGGAAGTGCAGTTAGGTGTCGTGAGCGTTGGGAGTTCGCGTGAGCTTCGAATCCTCCGCCAAAGGGGTTGGCTTTGTAACTTTTGTTCTCAGGGGTTTGCACTTTCGTGGTGTTTACCGGCTGATAACAGCTAAAACCTCCGTGGGTTTCTTTGGCAGTGGTAGAAAGTTATGGTTAAAAATCATACATCATGCCTATATATAATAGAAGATCATTAGACATTTAAATGTGGGTTGCCTTACTCAGCAAATGTTGAGTAATTTTAAGAAGACATGTTTAGTCGACATGAATAACGAATATTAGTTAGTTGATAAATATGAATTGGCTATTGATATGTAAGTAGTAGATTTGAAGACTCATAATCATATAATATGTTTGACAACTAAACATACTCATGTCACATAAACACATCTTCCTGGAATTATTGACAAAGGTATAGAGGGAAACGTGGTATAATAATAGTACTATAGTTAAAAGTCTAAAAGAATTTTAATTGTGTGGTGTGCTCCGTCTAAGTGGTCGAACACATTACTTAGAGCATTTCCAATGGAAAAGTCTAGCATTGAGGTGAAGTGGAAGAAATAGATGGAAAGAATAGCATTATTTTAACTAAAAATAATGTAGAGGAAAAAAAAGAGGGGAATTGAAAAAAAATGAGAGAGACAAAAAGAAATTAAAAAAATAATGATGATAAAATAGCAATAGAAGAGTTATAGATGGAGGTTTGGATATTGAACGGGACACAATGAAGGAAAAGTGAGGAAAAAGTGGCGTAAAAGAGATAAAATTGATTAAAAAATGAAAAATTGAAAGAAAATGGGTAAGCCACCTTATTTTTTGTTTGTTTCCCAATAAAATTAGACCACCAAGTTAAAAAACTATACATTGGAGATACTCTCACTGTAGTTTTTTTTTTTTAATTATATGAAATATTTACATCTATAAACTACAAAAGGAGAAATGAGTGGAAAACTTTTAATTTCCCACTAGAACAATTTTGATCTAGAGATTATATTATGAAAACACCATGTGTATGTGGCACAACCCCCTCACTATTTTCATGAACCTATATGTGGGGTCATATAAACTAATAGAAGGGGAATGCACTATATACATCGCGGGTCTCCACAATGATGACACTCAGTGTCTCCATACTAAAACTCCATACTTTACCCTAATTTTATGTATTAAATTTAGATGAACACCCTTCATGTATGTAAAAGTGTCTCTAATGCAACAATATTGATGGTGTATATGTAACAAAAAACGTGTAAGGCACATACTTATTACTTATAGTTTAAAAAGACTGCAATTTATTTTGAACGTGAATTATAAAATATCCAGACAAATTTCTTATGGAGAAAGAATTACAATAAGATGGCTCTCAGGGTTGTCACAAATTTTCAATTAGACCAATGTTATTGTTATTGTTATTATCATTATATTATATTATTATATATACTTCAATCTGTATAACTAGAGCTCAATATTTAACCTATATATATACATATATATATATCTATATATTCTTAAATCAAGGGTAGTTATGTCTATAGGCATCACAATTTTTTCCTTGCATTTTGATTTAATATTTTCATCTATAGAATTTCAATTTCTAACCCTAAATCAACCGCACATAATCATTTTTATTTATGCGATTATTATGCAATTTTCACAATCAATCCATATGAAGATTCTGGACGACTGGCAAAATGTATTAAAAAATACATTTAGAGGGTTCACTCTAATAAATAAACTAGGAGTTCAATATGGTGACATCGGATTCATTAATATGTTAATTAACCAATTTATCACATAATTAATCAACACATTGATCAAATATTAAAAAAAAAATTGAAGTTGAACAACACCGTTTACCTGAATGAAAAAGGAATAAAATAACTAATGTGCTATATATGGGTTTTATGACACTAATAATTTTTTCTTATCTGTATTTTAATTTTAGTCTAACTTAATATATATAGTTCTCCTTATAAGAAACAATGAAAGGCAAACACACTAATACATGTAAATTCCAAATTTTCGTAGGTTATATTTATAAGTAAGTCTAACATTTTCTGTAATACTATGATACTTAGATTACATTCTTTAATTATATCATGAGTTATTTGCCATATAAGCATGGAGATTTTAGTAGGTTATATATAAACATACGTCTAACATTTCCTGTAATACTATGATGCTTAGATTAAGTTCTTTAATCGCGTCATGAGTTATTCGCTATACAAGCGTGAAGATAAAGTTTTCACATTCAAAAATACCTTGAAGTAAGTTCGTAGTTTAGCATGTAAAGCACTGAAAAAATTATAAAAAAAGATCAAAGGTCCCCAAACTAAAGAAATGTTCGTTGCATTTAATAAATTAAAACCAACCAATTCAATAACAAATATTGTATTTAAAAAACTTTTTCAAATTTATATTATCTGAATAAAATTTATATTTTTATTTCTTATGATACTCACAATAAAATATTATTATATTATGCATTCCTTACTGTTGCCAATATTTTATTATTATAATAATAAAATATTATTATATTATGCATTCCTTATGGTTGCCGATATTACTGCACAAACATAAAAGTTAAGGGTAATTATATTACTACCACAAAGTTTAATTATTACACCACACTTTCTCAATTACTAAAATAGGCAGTAATAAAAGGCACTACAAATATTATTATACATAAAAACCCTAATTCTAAATCTAAATTGGAATTTAGGTATCAAACAATTGCCACTTAAGTGATTTCTTCAATTACGCTTGTTTACTCTGTAAAATAATTGAGAGATTCCAATTGAATTTCATCTTCCACCCTCCTCATTCAAAAATTTTTGCTTGACACTCAAAAGTTTCATTTAATATCTCAATTCCTTTTTATTATATTACCTCAATTTTCGTTCTTTCTCTCATGGAATGGCGGGTCTGTGAAGTTGGAATGCACTTAGATGAAATAAAATCATAGGAGTCATATTTTAAACTTTCTATTGAACTTTCTTCTATGAATGGCCTGGCTATAATACCCTGCTTTTTGATTTGAAGAAATTGACAAAGAGAAAACGTTGTGAAAATGAGTAATTCTAGAAGGACATGTTTATCTGACATAAATAAGTGACATGAGTTAGTTGACAAACACAGATTGGTTGTTTACATTTAAATGACAAATTTGAAGGCCACAATGATCAAATATATGGTTGACAACTAAGTATGTCACTTTTTCATATCAGATAAAAATGTCTCTCAAGAACTGTTGTTTTGAAAATAGATAAAAATAGTAAAACAAGTGAAGATTGAGGATTGACGCAGAAATACGAGGAAGATGTTGTGAATTTTCTTGGGAGTTGCTCTTCTTTGTTATGTGCTAATGACACCAGGAAAGAAGAAGGAGAACTATATTTATGTGGTGTGCTTTAATTTTTATTTTTTTTAATTTTAGGGTTAAATTTGTAAATGAATTGTGATGTATCTACTGAAATTATATTATAATTGTGGTGTATATATAATGTGGTGTGATGAATAAAAATTGTAGTGGTAACATAATTACCCAAACGTTAATCCCTTTCACAATAGGTCTTTTCCTAAAAAATCAGTGTTCCTTAGATATTCAAATTTATTTGTGAGTTGAATTGATTGCTAAATACTAATAAAGTAGATAAATATAGATAACATTTTTTATTTGATGTAATGGGTTGGAGGTGAGTTGCTATAGTGTAGGATTTGCACTATTTTAGTCAAAGATGCTGCACTAAAATGGTGAAATCTATTAGATAAATATACTCTTAATATTGGCTTATTTTATTATTAGAGTAACTTCTTTCAATTTAACATTGAATATGATATAGAGTAACATAAAACCTGCATAACCTAACATAATTCTTGCATTGATTTTCTATTGCATTGGGTTGAGTTAGGTCTTATCATAAAGTTTTTCTAATTGAGTTGAGCTAGTTTAGGGTTATACTTACTAATCCAAAGGTGGAGGCCTGTTGGTCTAAATTTCAAATTCAAGGAGGAAATTACAAATAGATGCAAAGGTTGGGGGCATATGTTGTAATTTATCATAAAATTATTATACAACAAATATTAGATAAATAGTTGACTGTACAAGTTTAGTTGAAATTCAAAATAGATGCAAAGATTGCAGGCCCATGTTGCAATTTACCATAAAGTTATTATACAACAAATATTAGGTAAATAATTGATTGTACGTGTTTTGTTCGAACTCAAAATGAGCCACGCAAAAAAAAATTATTACGTTAGTTTTTATAATTTATTTTCTACATCTTTTTGTAGTTATATCAATATTTTTATTATTAGTTTTAGTTGTATTATTTATGTATAAATATCAAATTTCAAAATTTCTTATTTAATAAATAAATTTTGAATTATGGTTTCCGTGCATAGCGCGAGTGCTATTCTAGTTATTCTTAAAAAGAGAGTTGTTGTATCTACCGGCAATACAATTTTCCTGCTTTTTTCTGGGGTGTCTGTAGGCACACTAAATTTGTTGTACACTCTTTGTAGTTTGATGTATATAGAATTTTTTTTCTATTCGTAATTTCAAACACTACGCATGTTCCTCTTCCTTCCAAAGATAATCCACCTTCTCGCTAATTCCACTCTAATGTTTCCACATATGGCTCGCTTATTGTCAGTTGAAATCTCCCATCTATCCGCGATACGCAATCAAATCTCCAAATTCTTCTATTGCCCTAAATCATGGTTGTGTTTTTATTCAACTTTGCAATGTTCATTCCGATTATCACGTCCCAATTTCCCCCGGAATATCTTCTTCAAATGAAAATTGTTCTAGAATAACAACTTTTGGTAGAATTTGTATATCATTTTTTAAAAAAATAATTATTATTACTCTATATTATTAAAAATATTATTACAAGAGGGTTATAGGGGTGGGGAATTAGACCTTTGATCAAATGTGTGATAATCTAACTTGAATAACATCAACTATTGGTAGAATTTATTTTTTATATGAGATGTCGATATTTTTCTGTAGTATAAAGTATAACTGACCTTGTAAACATATAATATTGTTGCTAATGTCATTTCTTCCCTTCTAATGATATGCTACTCTTTCAACACAAGAGGATTTTGTGTTGACCTTCTAACGATTATCTACAGGTGGATTAGATGGCTTTCGCAGAGAAACTTGGGCACACATCCTTCCGGTAAACAGAATGACAATGGACTTCCCAGATGAAAATTGAATATTGATTCAGGTGTATAGTAAATTACCGAGTCAGGTAAAGTAGGATTTTGGTATAACTTACGTTCTTTTTTTTCCCTCTATATCTATATGTTTTTATGATTCTTTGAAGCGTGAAAATTGTGGAAGAATAAGCTTCATACAAGGTCTTTGTCACGATCCATTCTAAAATAATTTTTCAACTTAGGTTAGATTATTTTTTTTGTTCTTTCTCATCGTGTTGTGATACGTGTATCTGAGCAAAGCAAATTTTTTAAACACGTGCGCAAACATCATGCGAACTGGAGTTAGACAAGTACTAAATTTAATATTTCGACTCCATTTATTCAGGTGATATACGATGGCATTTTTGCATTACAATACAAATATTGCCTATTTTTATTTTAA
Organism: Nyctanthes arbor-tristis; assembly: GCA_963692815.1. NCBI lineage: Eukaryota > Viridiplantae > Streptophyta > Magnoliopsida > Lamiales > Oleaceae > Nyctanthes > Nyctanthes arbor-tristis. The sequence goes on along the minus strand of CAVNYN010288364.1, from coordinate 127,099 downwards.
CTTCGTAATGGTTATATTTTTCATGATTTTCTACTCGTTCATCCCACGGTGTTGTACTAGTTTTATGTTAAATAAATCAAATGAGTTATCATATCTAATTTTGTCTAAATTTTAAGTCACTTATGGTTATCTATGTTAAACATTGATGTGACCATTAAGCGTCAATCACCGTTTTATTACACGGTATGACAGTAATAAAAAGTATCCATGGACCAAGTATTAAAGCAAAAAGACATGGGACATTCAGTTTACAATTTATATCATTCACTCAGAATGACAATTAGTTTGTAACTACAGTCAATAATATGGCCATGTAACAATATAAAATAGTGTGGCTTAAATTGAAAGAAAATTAAGTTATACCTATTCAACTGACCAGCAATTTTGATATAGTAACTAAAACTATAGTGTCTTGGATGATGACTTTGTTAAGATGCACTGTGGAGCAATGAAGTTACTCATATAAAAAGATTGGGGATAAGGTGGCACAATTAATATATTCATATATAATCTAAAAGTGATGTGATATAGTATAAAAAATATGATCTTTTTCTTTATTTTTATTTATTATTATTATTTATTTTGAACCTTCAAAACCATTTCCTTAATTAGCACAACATAGTGTCATACAACAAGGGAGCTCCTAGACCTTATTTTGTCTAATTTTCACCAATTTTATTAGTTGAGGGTTGAAGTAAAGTAATTTTATTAAATTGATAAATTGAATAAATTATATATATTATTAATTATTAATATTAATGATAATAATCTTTATATTAATAATAAGAAAAGTTTGTCTGATTTTGTATTTTCTTACAATTGGTTTGACACTATAGGATGACTAATTATGTCATTATTGTACCAGATTTCATTTTTTTTATTGATGCTTTTAGTATATTCTTAACTCCTAAATTATCAATTTGACTTTTTTCCCTTATCTCATTGACAGCCGAAGGACATACCATCTTTCCTATCTTTATTTTATTTATTTATTTATTTATTTTTGTCATCTTGTTGTACTTAGATTATCTTTATTTTTAAATGAACTACTTTACCCGTCCCACTCTATCTGATTCTGAGTTGATTACTTGGTCTTCTCATAGAAGGCGAATCAATTTTTTCGGCTAACATTCAATCAATTTTTTGAATCTGCTGGAGATTTGTGAGAATATACCAGTTTTTCTATATTATTTGTTAATTTTTTATCTTTCCCATATAATCTTCAATTTTCTATGATTTTTAATTAATCTTTTTTCTACTGATCTGCAGTCTTCTTCATGTAGAACTCTATTTCTGTTGAAAGAAGATTCATTATGATTTAATTTCCATTTATTCGATAAGCTTTAATCAATTTTTTAATTGTCTGAAGATTTGCTACAATATATCAGTTTTTCTACATTTTTCCTTAATTATTGTTTTGTTCCTATTTGATATTCAAGATGTATGATTCTTTTCATTAGTCTGATTTTTACTAATATGCAGTCTTTGTCGTGTAGGACTCAATATCTGCTGGAAGAATTTCATTCATGATATAATTTCCATCCAGGTGCAGTATTTATCTCCTCATCAACCCAAGAATCACCACTTTGTATCGTTTCATTGTTCAGGGAGTTTAATTTGGTTAGGATGTGCACCATTGTTTTGAGTTATACATCGATCAGTAAGATTTATATTTTCCTAATTTTTTAATTTTTCTTACTTAAACCGATGTGACTCTTGATTTTATCTCTTGAATGAAATATATATAGGCCATTAGCATCTTGTGTTTATGCACAATAAAATTAGAAAAAATCTTTTCTTCTGCCTATTAATTCTGCTTGGGTTTCGTTTTCTATTTTTTCTTTCCTTTCAACTATTATTATCCATTAATGACACCATATGCATTTTCTTTTTCCAATTGGCAAACTCCAAGAGGCTGATGGGTTTAAGAGTTAGCAGAAAAATTGGCTTTAAAAATATGCAGACGAAGAATGTAGATGAGGTAATGGATGTAGTTGATTTGTATTGGATGATCTATACACAAAGTAATAGTAAATCATCAAGAATTTTTATTCTGCTACAGTCTAAACCATTATTCTTGGCTTCTGAAAGAAGCTCCATCCCTGGCTATAGCTTTTGAAGAAGGAATGTTCATTACAATCAGGATGAGGAGATGACTGAAATAATCATTATGTCCTATTTAGAATACGTAGATGATGACGAACCCTCAGATTTTTCATATAAATTCAAAAATAAAGATTTTTTTGGGGCACTTTGGTAGCAGACACGAGCAGACATCTGTTATTGATATTGCTGAATTATTCATATTCAAGTGAAATTGTTCTAATGGTGTTGGTACATGTTTATACATGATTCATTCATTAATTTCATTTGCTGTGGTTTAGAATTGCTTTATTTATTTATTTATTTATTGATGATTATTAATAAATAGATGTCTTGAAGGTAACTTAACTTCATGTTCATGTTCTAATTTCATTATCATTGGACCTGCAAGTTTCACTTCAACGTTGACTTCAATGCATTAGCACGCTCAAAGTTAGTGTCAGTTCACGCCCTTTTTAAACCGACCCGAACTCATATTCTTTGATTATACACCATCCCCCATACACAACACTAACTTAAATTTCTTAAATTTGACACTAAGGAAAAATGGAATATTCAGCAATATTCAGAGATTTAATTACCCTTTTACGAGCATGCTAAATACATTTTCAAATGGTTATACTCGAATTTAGCTCTTTTGCATTGCATGTTACAAATCTAATGTATTCTGTCTTTTTGTTTCATTTGTGTATGAGCTTGTTATTCTAACAACATTTTTTAGATCAATTATCCCTTTTTTTATTTTTTTTTTAACGTTTAAGCATCAAGGGCAACAAAGAAGATGGCAACCCAAATTGTAGAAACAAAGATAAACCTTAAGGTACAATATGAGCAATTACAAGTTATGAAATTGTGGGGTTCCTTTTTTGGCAAATTTCTAGACTTTGTTGATATGCTTATTCGTATCAAGTGAATCATAGTATTGCTAACGACAACTTTTCCTTCCTTGGTTCGACTTAATTCATCAGTTATCACCGTGATAATACGGAAAAAGGAAATAATTAAATTTTGGCATTGCTAATAGGATCATTGTTACTTAGCAATTGATGATAGCTGAGTATATATTTTGAAAAAAGTCATCATTAATTGACTAAGATTGTTTGGGCACTTCTCTATTTTGTTTTAAAATTTTACACACACATATGTATTAAAATGTAAAATTTTAAAAGTAGCATGCAAGGCCTTACTAAACTCGAAATGGATCAAAGTGATAAAACTATGTTGTAGCACAAGAGATAATTTTTAAACCGTGACCAAATATGTTAATTTCTTATTATTTAAGCGCTACTATAATGCTGTTGAAATTTTATGTAATTGTTCTTCTCCCTTACAATCACGGGTGAGATATCTAGTAATTAGTAAAAAAATAATTTGCCCTTTTAGTTTTCCTGCCGATTTTTCTATTTATAAAGTTGTATGGATGATTTGATTCATCCATTTGCATGTATAATCTCAACCGTTTAATTGCTCCTGATAAGATCTTAGTAAGATCCCAAGTTTATGGTTGGTATCATACACAATAGAAGAAGAATGACTTCTTTTACCCTGCCAATTGTATTTATAAATATTTTATTTACGTAAATGATTTTAATTTGAACGTGCATGAACCTATAGTTGGTGAGGAGATTCTCTAGGAGTATAATCATATAGAGGTCCAATACATTTCACCGGCATACGACAACCGACTGACAAGCATTTTCGATTATGTCTTGACTCTGGATTGACACAATAAAGAAATTAAGATATATTGATTTGTGTTAAGGATGGTGGCCAACTGTATTCAATGACAATTGGAAGACTTATATTTATCATTTGTGTTGAGAAAGACATGTTGAATCCTAAATCGTGAAATACACGAAAAAAATTCTACAGGGCAAAAAAAAAAATTATATACAATAAAAAATGCCAAGAACAATAAACACGGTATTTAACTATTTTCCTTCCTTCGCCTCTTTTTTAAAAGTAGCGTTGTACTTGTATGCTTCTTGACCATACTATAGGTTCTTCTATCACAACTGCTTTAAAGAAGTGAACTTCCATATAATTTTTTCGATGTCAGAAGATCGTGATATGATGTCATGAGAAGTTTTTTCTTGTATTTGTACTCAAAAGATATATTGCATGTCTATCAGTGAATGCGTTTTCCGTGTTTTCAAAATTGAAAACAGAAAACACTCTGAAAATTTCAAAAAGAACGTAACCATTTCTGCAACCATTCTTTTAAAGTACAGTATAGCCTTATAAACTCATTAAGAATTAATTTATTTGGATACACATGTAAACAAAGAATATAATAAAAAGGGATCAAATTACCTTATCTATAATAATAATAATAATAATAATAATAATAATAATCATTACTATATAAAAGAGGGAATTAGTGTAAAATATTTACTTCTCCCTTTACCCTTGACATTTTTTTATTAATATCAATAGTACCCTTTTAATTTTATAATTGATTAGTGTTTAATTTATATAAATAATTATGTCATTAATTAGTATTTTCTGTAGACTAATTGTATAATAAATAGTATTTATTAAGTAATAATTACTTATGAGTTTGGTTTTTTATTTTATTGAATTGATAAACTTTTTCATTAAATAAATTCAATTTGCTTACAAAGTTTTTATTATAATTCTTTTATTTGAACTTAAAGAAAAAACTTATTCCATTTAATTTTATTTAAAAGTATGTTTTTATATTAACAAAAATATTTACATGAATTTTAATATACTTTGTCCCTGTAATTTTTTTTTTTTAGGGAAACCTTTGTCCGTATAATTTTTTTAAAAAAGAAAAGTTCAAAATGTGTACAATTCTCTTAATTTCAAAGCAAAAAACAATTATTTTACATGCTCTTTTGTTTTGTTTATTAGGCATAATTGCCTAAAATTATTATTAACTTTTATAATTATTACAAATTAAGCATCCTTATCATTATTTGGTATAAACAACTATTCAGGTATCCTTCGATTCTCATAATATTTTTATTCAAATTAATTTGAAGATATATTTATAATTTTCAATTGTATATCTTATCAAATAATTAACTTTTTAGAAATAATTAAATACTTTAACCTTTTAAATTTTTTAAAACCTTCTTTCATTAATTATTTGGGGTTTTCAACAATTTAATCAAATTATTTATGTTACTAATGGCATTCTTATGAAACTTTTGTGATCTTATAAATGAATTCATTTGACTTAGAAAACAATTTAAGGCATTCTTTATGATTACAAACTTATATATTTATTATTTATTTTATACAACAATGTTATGTTGGCATAAATATAATAAGAAAATATAAATATTCAATCAAATAATAATTTTAAATTTCCATTATTAATAGCATTCTAATTCTAAGTATATTAATAATAATAACAATCTAAGAATGATATTTTTTATTATGATAAAAGAACTGTAAAAGGGAAGAATTGAACCGTGATGAATGTGAGGGAAACATACTCAGATGCCATCAGACCATGTGAGTCTTGACTCATGACCTTTTTTTTTTCTTTTTGCTTTTTTTTTTAGACTATTAAAGATATATCATATTTTAACAAATTATTTTATTGTAGCAACTTTTAGCTAACATGTATGTTTATAATAAAATATATATTTTTTGGGGAAACCTTTGTCCCTATAATCTATATATATTTATATTAATCAACAGTTTGTCTGACTCAATTTGATTGTGGGCTCAATTAAAAATGATTTTCCCGCTCACTGTCGAGCTCTTTTAATGTCGGGCTCCTTTAAAAAACTAATTGATGATATAATTATTCTATTATTATTACACTTTTCTTTATTTTTATATTTTTCCTTTTAATCAATTAATTTAATATTTTTATTTTGAAACTCTATCTGTATATTAATTTAATATTTTTATTTCAGAACTCTATTTAGAGATTACATTTAATATTTTTATTTTAGGATTCTATATATATATATATTAATTTAATATTTTTATTTCATAACTCTATCTACAAATTACATTTTAATCAATTTTACTATGTCTGATTGTATAATTTCATGATTTTATGTTCTCCTAATATATTATATTTTACTTTCTCAGCATAATATGTCCATGAAACGCAGTATTAAACATAGTAAACCGTAAATGTGTGAGTGTGAAACTAATATAGATTATACTATCTGGTTTTATTGCTTTTAAATGAAATAAAAAATAAGAATTACTAAAAAATTATTTGTTCATTTATTATATTTTTTCTTACTGTTATGTTTTTCGTTTCAATAAATTAATTTAATATTTTTATTTTGGGACTCTATCTACATATTAATTTAATATTTTTATTTCAGAATTCTATCTACATATTACTTTTAATTAATATTTTTATTTTGAGACTCTATATATATATTAATTTAATATTTTTATTTCAGAACTTTATCTAGAGATTACATTTAATATTTTTATTTCATAACTCTATCTACATATTACATTTTAATCATTTTACTATGTCTGATTGTATAATTTCATGATTTTATGTTCTCCTAATATATTATTTTTTACTTTCTCAACATAATATATCCATGAAACACACGAGTATTAAACATAGTAGTCTGTAAATGTACGAGTGAGAAATTAATATAGATTATACTATCGGGTTTTATTATCTTTAAAGGAAATAAAAAAAATTAATAAAAAATTTATTGGTTCATTTATCACTTTTTCTTATTGTTATGTTTTTCCTTTTAATCATTTAATTTAATATTTATATTTTAAAACTCTATCCACATATTAAATTTTGGTTAGACACGTCTCACATTTGCGTAATGAGTTTGCATTATATGAAAATAGATAATATATCAATCTTGATTTCTTACTTTTTCTTATTATTATATTTTTCCTTTTAATTATTTACTTTAATACTTTTATTTTGGGACTCTATCTATATATTACATTTTCGTTAGATCTATCTCATATTTGCCTAATGAATTTTAATTTTATTTTGTTCAATTGTGTAATTTTCTTATTTTATATTCTCCTACTCCATTATATTTTATTTTATCATCATAATATGTCTATGAAATGTACATGTGTGAAGCATATTGTGTCCGTGAAACTAATATATAATACTATCGAGTTTTATTGTCTTTAAATGAAATTAAAAATAGAAATTAATAAAAAAATTATTGGTTCAATTATTATACTTGTCCTTTTAAACATTTAACTTAATATTTTTATTTTAAGACTCTATTTACATGTTACATTTTGGTTAGCTATATCTTATATTTGCCTAATGAATTTTAATTACATGAAAATACATAATATATCAATTGAGATTTCGATATTATTATTATATTTTTCTTTATTATTATATTTTTCCTTTTAATAATTTAATTTAAAATTTTTATTTAGGGATTCTATCTACTTCTTACATTTTTGTTATATATATATATCTCATATTTGCCTAATAAATTTCAATTTTACTTTGTTCGATTGTATAATTTTATGATTTTATATTCTCCTACTCTATTTTATTTTACTTTATCACTATAACATATCCATAAAACGCACGATTGTGAAGCATGTATAGTATTTCCGTTAATACACAGGTGTAAAACTAAATATAGAATTATGCTATCGAGTTTTGAAATTAAATATAGAATTAATAAAAAAATTATTGGTTCATCGAGATATCGATGGACTAATAACAAGAATTTAAAGCTATATCAACAAAATGAGGAATTGATTGTATGCTACTTGTAAATATATGATTCACATTAATTCCATATAAGTTGTGTTTTTCAGTTTCTTTAAGCACAATTATATTATATTTTATGTATGAAATTTCTTTACAACTCTACTCGTGCAACGCACAGGTGGAAGTCTAGTTTTGTTTAAAAAAAAAAGTTTAAAGTGTGTACAATTCTCCTAATTTCAAAACAAAAAACAATTATATTTACATGCTCTTTTTTTTAGGGGAGGGTTTATTAGGCATAATTGCCTAAAATTATTATTAACTTTTATAATTATTGCAAATTAAGCATCATTATCATTATTTGGTATAAACAACTATGTAGGTTTGTTCAAAAAAGAAAGAAAACAACTATTTAGGTATCCTTCAATTCTCATAATATTTTCATTCAAATTGATTTGAAGATATGTTTATAATTTTCAATTGTATATTTTATCAGATAATTAACTTTTTAGAAATAATTATATACTTTAACCTTTTAAATTTTTTAAAACCTTCTTTCATTAATTATTTGGGGTTTTCAACAATTTAATCAAATTATTAGTGTTAGTACTGGCATTCTTATGAAACTTTTGTGATCTCATAAATTATTTCATTTGACTTAGAAAACAATTTAAGACATTCTTAATGATTACAAACTTATATATTTATTATTTATTTTATACAATAATGTTTTTTTAATACAATATGGGGAACTTCGGGGAGGGGTATAGACTCGAACCTAGAATCTCGTCTTGATAAGGGTTGCTTTTTACCACTTGAGTGATTATCCTTGGTCTATTTTATTCAATAATGTTATGTTAGTATAAATATAATAAGTAAAGATAAATATTCAATCTAATAATAATTTTAAATTTCCATAATTAATAGCATTCTAATAATAATAATAATCTATAAATGATATTTTTTATTATGACAAAAGAACTATAAAAGAGAAGAATTGATCCTTGATGAATGTGAGGGAAACATACTCAAATGCCACCAGACTATGTGAATCTTGTTTCATGATCTTTTTCCCTTTTTTTACTTTTGTTTTTGAGACCAATAAAGATATATTATGTCTTAACAAGTTATTTTATTGAAGCAACTTTTAGCTAGTATATATGTTTATAATAAAATATATCCTACCATTATATAAATGATTTTTATGATAGAGACAACATGCATCGCACGCTTGGACTACTCGTATATTAAAATGGTGGATCCATAAGAACTTTTAAACACCTTTTTTACCCCCTTCATTTTTGAATTGAAAGTCCAATATAACATTAATTAGGAACTAAATTTTATACAAGATATATAGAATTATTATACATTTATTTATTTATATTATTCTAGTAATAAATAATGCAAGAATTTCAAAAGCCATAAGTCTTTTCATTTTTCATTCAAGTACCAATTGCATTCTTAAAACGTGAATTTGCGTCATTTATTAGAAAGCATGAGATAAATACATACCATATTCACTAATATCTTAAATTTAAATTTATATATGTAAATAATTTTCTATAGATTCTGGGGCAGAATATAACTTTATACTTATGGAAATTATAGTGCAAACTTTATCAAAAGAAACCATCAATTTTGGTGTTCTGTGTTTTAGTTTTAAATGTCATGTCATAACTCATAAATCTAATCATATGTGATTTTTTTTATTAATTGTGGATTTTTATTCAGATTTGAAAACAATATTTATTTGCAGAAATAATGAATGTAGCTCAATGTTATCTATTTATTACGTTCTAATTCTAAAACTCTTAGGAGTTATTTTTTTTGCAAAAAAATTCAATGTCTAAACTTAAACTAAATCACCGTTTCAAACTAAAAAAAAAAGGCAAATTTTATGCCTTATTGTACATTGTTTTATGTAGGATATGCATCGCAACCCTTAAAATAATTTTGGACCCCTTTGAATTGTTTAGGGTTAATAAGGTAATTTGAATCCCATTTTATTATAATTTTGGGCAATTATATTGCCATTACAAAAATTCATTCTCACACCACATTTTAATTTCACCACACATAAAAATGAAAATTAAAATTATTACACATACCACACACAAATTTACTTTCATGACTAATACAATATATACAAAAATTAAAATAAAATTATAGTTTGGTGCGCGTTTCCTCCTTTACACCACTCCCAGAGTACCTCTATTTTCGCCAATTTCTTACTGGAAACTAATGAAGCCGTAAGGACAATTGCACCTCCTTCCAAATTGAAGAAACCCTAAAATCCCACTTTTGGACTGTCATATACTGAGCCAAGATTATTGGGTTTCTAACTTTTTTTCACTTTTACCTGGTAGTTGAGAAATAAGCACATGTGCATCATACATATTTGTTATTAATTACAAGAGCAGAAGAAGAGAGACGATAGAGTACTAAAAGTGTTAACGTGTTGATTAAATTTGTAGCATATGTATTATTATTAAATGGCAATACTTTGAGGAAAATAATGCACACTAACAACCTAATAAACTTTAAAATTTGTTGAGAAAAATATATCCTGCTTACATAAGCATGAAATTTGATAGCAAAATTCCAACAGTCTCTGCGGCTGCATTGGATATTTCTTCTTCTTGTTCGGATCAATGCTAAAAATATATATACCAGAGATATTTGCATAGTATTGCAACCAGTGTTGGTAATAATTAAACAAAAGTAGTCTCAGCCTTCAGGTGACTTTTAATTGTAACAATGGCTGTCTGCAGAGAGATGACAGTTTCAGGTGATTCTTAATTGGAAAAAAGGGCCGCCAGGAGAGGACAAGAAAATGATGGCATTTGAGTTTGGTTGGGAGAGTAATAAAATAAATTAATGTGAAAATCATTTTTAAATGAAGGTTATTATTGTAACTCGATTTTAGGGGCATCTAAGTAAAAAAATCTGTAATTTGTAGTGTGGAAATAAAATTTTTTAATAGGAATATAATTGCCCTATATTTTTTGTTTATATGTATGTCCAAATAGCATAACTCTATAATTAAAAGTATGTTTTCCCTTTGATATTATTTTCATGTTTCTTTTAATTATATGCACTTATTATAACCTTGTGTTGTACATTCAAAATGAGCTATATACACTATTTAACAAGACATGTCAATTAACTGAAAATGTTTGATATCAAGTAAAGAAGTTCGCTGAGCCATGACTAGATAACGAACTTTTCTCCCCAAGCATCATGCCACACCAACGTCAAAAGCAGACAATTGAATGACTGTGGAATCACTACAACAAAATTTGACAAAAAACAAAAGACAATAAACATCGGTTCTTGGAAAAAACGATGCGTAAACACAATGCTGTAGTAATTTTGAAATTAATTGCATTAGTATACATGTCGGTTCTTTAGAAGAACCGACGTGTATAATGTAAAAAAAATATAGACGTCGGTCACCAACTGGAAACCGACACCTATGCTTTACAATACACGTCAGTTCTTCTTAAGAACTGACGTGTATTCACTCCTCTTATAATAATAATAATTATAATAATACTTATATATATAACAATAATAATTATAATACACGTCGGTTCCTACCTTAGGAACCAATGTGTATTCATATATTACTTATATATAATAATAATTATTACAATGCACGTTGGTTCCTAAGAATCGGTTCCTATCTTAGGAGCCAACGTGGATTCTTTTGCGTCTTTTATATTTATGTGTGCGCGCGTATATATATAATTACAGATCTTGGTTTGTGGCATCTTTTTCTCTGTTTATATCCTCAGCAGTGTAATCCTCTCTTGTATCCATCTTGTATTCGTCACTCACTTCGATCTAAAAGTTTTTTGAAGGATAATACCAATTGTTGATGGATTGATGTGGAGAAATTGTTTCGAGAAGTTGTATTCTTCACAATTAAATCCTTGAATCTTTTACCATTTCTTTTGTTCTCCAATATGATAGGCCATGTTTCCACCAGTACTTGACGGAAGTAGACTATAATGGGAAGTGTCAGGGCTGGGTCGGAATCAAGTACTTGACAAGGTAGGAATATGCGGACCAAAGTGTTGGTAGATTCATTGACAGAGATATCCTTTGTTAGGACCGGAGTGAACCAATTGGATCGGAATAAGGAGGAATGTTGGTCCGTTGAAGTAGTTCTCATTTGGATTTGTTTCTTTTTTTTTTTTTTGTGGATGAATATGAAGAGTATTATGTGGACAGTGATATATTTATTTGTTATATTGTTATTATGTTGTACATGATTTAATGTGTGTTTTACGGGCCACTCCGGTGACGGCGTGTTGTAGCTAGTGGGTTGTTTCCGGCGACAGCATGAAAGTGGTAGATTGTTTCCAAATTTGAGTTTTGAATTTTGAATTTTATATTTGAATTTTGAATCTCCATGGGATTAGTTACATTGGCTGGTGGATCTAGAGAATAAGGACCTAAACAAAGGACTGTAGGCATCGGTTGTTAAGTGTGAACCAATGCCTAAAGTCTTTAGGCATCGATTCCTACTTAACAACCGATGCCTACTGTCTATTTTATTTATTTAATTTTTTAAATTGGCTTTAGGCGTCGGTTTTTGTGAAACAATCTACGCCTATAGTTACTTTTAGGCATCGCTCAACCGCCAATGTGTATACTTTAACAATTCGTGCCACTGCCGATAGCATCGCCGCCACAATCGACGCGTATTTTTTATTGCAACCGAAGTCTATTATGTTTTTCTGTAGTAGTGCATATAATTCCAAAGAATTAGATAAATTATGTAGAACATGGACATCTGAATGGATAAAAATTTTTTTAAAACACGCAGAATATGGATGATAAAAATAACCCATTTTCTAATTAGGCGTTGGCATTTAGCCCGAATAAATTGGATAATACTCCAATCAGACCTCGACAATCAGGCTTGGTTTGTTTAAAGGAAGATAAGAAGGGACAGAAAGACACGGTTCCCTTCTCTTGCACGCACCTCACTTATTTCATTTCAAACACGGTATGGAGAGAGAATTTCCCCACAAGGGTGAGGAGAAGATTGTCTGCCGTACTTTATTGCCATTCCTAATGTAAAGCATTATTATACTCGAAAGCAAAGCATTATTAGATATATCCAAAATTTTTAGAATTTGTTGATCCTGCATGGAATGCCACACAAAATTTCATTTTTAGAATCCTTTGATGTTATTTTTATACTTATTATATACCATATGCTACAATAATAAGAACTTAACAAGTTGTCATCGTATGCAAATCCCAAATGGGCATACGTGACGTTCTGGCTAATAACATTATAATTCTTGCTTTTTCTTAAGCCATCCCCAACTGTAAAACTCCATTTGAGCTTACAAATTAGGGGCCAACCGTGCGCTATATGCACACATTAATTTACAATTTGCCACAGTAATGTGCTAGCACCAGGTAATGTTATGGGAAATGCCATAACATCTATATTGTTATTTTTTTCTGTTGACGTGTTGCATTACCATTTTTTTACATTTTTATTTTGGATAATGGTTCTTCATTTCAAATATATGATTTGATTTTCCTTTTTTTTTTTTTTAGATTTTGTTATTTTGTGTTGGTTTCATAGTGTTATTCCTGAGCACTGGCAAATGATTTCATACTAATTATTTATGTAATCTAAATCATTTTGCCTAATTTGGTTCATGTTGCTGTATTAATTTCTAAAAAAACAAATGAAATTAATTTGCGAGATCGTAAACACAAAGAAAATACATTCCATGAAAACACTGAAGCTAACTTGTACATAGGAAGCAACCGTAGATGTTGTGCTACACAATGATATTGAAAAGCAAACAAAACATAAACTACATGCAACAAACCAAAGAAATTTTTCTAATGGTTCGATATTAAAGAAAAATAGAAAAAAAACAGTTATAGAGAACATATAGAGTTTGTGAGTTGGAGAAGTTTTTTAAAATAGAGTACGCTATATTGTATTTTAGAATATCGGTACTGTAAAATAGAGTACGAGGATTGCGAATGCCCTTATACAAGAACTTCATATTTGACTTTCGTTGTACATGCACATGCTTTATAGAGCTAAGAGCATGTATGTTGGGGAAAAAGAATAATGTTACTTTTCCTTGTTTGTTTATTTATTGGGTGACTTGGTGAATGGTGTATATTTCTTCTTGTACTATTCTTATTGGGGTATATATGTCTTTTTGTCTCACCTTTGTTTTATAATTTTTATAGACCAAGTCACCCAGTGAGTGAGATGACAAGGAAAAGTAGCATGACTCAGGGAAAAAAGCCAAGGGCTATTTCCAAATAATGTGTAGAGGAAAACTTGGAAGAAAACATTTAAATTGGATAATTGTCAAGATATGATTGAATTTGTACATCGATTTGTAGGTCAAGGAAAGTGGGTAGAAATTGGTAAATGAGGGCTAAATTTAGTGCTTCATTTAAACAAATCCCTCTCAATTTGACATTATCCCGCATATTCCCCCAACATTATTTGGATTTATAATATGCAAAAACCCAAATGTAGGTTTTTGTGTACGGGGGAATGGGGGGGAAAATCTATTTTGGACGGGGAATTGGATAAAATAAGGGCTATTTAGCCCACCTTTTACCTTTTTCCCCTCACTTTTTCCTTCAAAAATATATGTAATAAATTAAAGAAAATAATATTTTGTAAATAATTGAATATCAATTGTATGACTAAAAAATGGCAATGGAAAAATAATTTGTAAAAAGTTTATAAAAAAAATAAAAATCCTCAAAGACTATACTTAATAGATTTTACCTCTATACATTATTTGAAAATAGCTTTTTCTCTCGTAATTTTTTCTCATTAGCTTTTTTTCCCTTAGCATTTTTCTCCTAATATTAATCTTACTCTAAGCTCTTCTATATAAGGGATGTGTACCGAAGACAAATGAGTGGAAAAGATAAAGATTACATTTCAATCCCTTCTGATCTCCTCATAACTCACCAATCAATTTAACAATCTATTTAACTATTTTAATTCTTAATTTATTAACACGGCAACAATTCTGCTAACATCTACCGCAAGCTGTCTTCTAGCTTCTATTTAAATTTAAATCAATCAAACTTACGTATGTTGTAGCACGTATATGAATGATGCCAGCTTTTTGCACTAAGGGCCGGCCTTGAGTAAAGGTAATTAGGGCTATCACCTAGGGCCGTGGGCTGAAAGTGGCAAAAAGTCAAAAATCGAGTTTTTCCGAGTATATATTTAAATAATATAATAAAAATAATGTTTGCAGAAATTAAATATAATTTTTCATGTAGTCTAGTGGTAAAGCTTCAAATCCACGTAACAGCGTAAGTAATTTACCTTTTTAAGCACCAACGTAAACTTTTACTATTGTTTCATATAATAATGGGTAAAATTTACAAAAGGTCCCCAACCTTTAGAAAATGTATCAATTTCGTCTATATTTTTTTTAACCCTTGGAGTCCCCAACATTTTGAAAACTAGCATGAAAAGTCCCTCTTAACATTTTCCATTCAATTTTACTGTTAAGTCCATAGAAAATGACATTTTTACCCATGATTTTAGATAAGGAAAATAAAATAGAAATTTAAAAAGTAAAAAGTAAAATACTAGTTAAATAATAAAAAAGAAATTTTTATATCCTTCACACACTGACCAGCCATTACTGCTAACAATTTCGTTAATTTAATTTTCCATATCTATGGTACAGAGGCTTTCATTCGTAATTTATTCCCAAGAATTGAAGTGTCGAAAGTGCTAGCGGTAGTAATGATTGGGTCGGTGGGTGAAAAAGATGAAAGTTTCTTGCTTATTATTTAAGTAGCCTTTTATTTTTTTCCCTGTTTTAAACTTTCCTTTTCTATTTTATTTTCCTTATCTAAAGTCAAGGGTAAAAATATCCGTTTCCATACATTTAACGTTGAAAATGGAAATGGAAATTGTTAAGAGGGACCTTTCGTGCTAGTTTTCAAAAGATTGGGGACTCCACGGGTTAAAAAGGAATAAGGACGAAATCGATACATTTTACAAAGATTGGGGACTTTTAGTTAAAGTTACCCTATAATAGATGTATAATTTTTATTATTTTTTTTTTTTAGCAATAATAGATGTATACTTATTCTATTCTTTTTATTTAACTTTTATTTTATTAACCATCAAACAATGAATGTTGATTTTGTACCACATTTTTATAAGGAAAAAAAAGAGCTTTTAAGTATTTTATTAGTCATCGAATATCTAGATTTATATAGTTTAAAGAATAAAAATGTATTAAAAGTCCTATAAATACGATAAATGTTGAAACTTAACTAAATGAAAATTATTTTGAATTTTTTTGAAATGCTATCTACTTTGTTAATTCTTTAAACACGATGAAATTTATTTGTGTAAAGTTTAAACTATTAAAATTGTTCTTAATTTGAAAATTTTAAAAAGGCCACATTTAAAATTTCGCTTATGGGCCTCCAAAATCTCAAGGCCGGCCCTATTTGCACCTCATACTTCTCTCTCACTCTGTCACACACACACACATACACACACACATACTCTCTCTCTCTCTCTCCCCCTCATTCCTCCATCTCTCTTTCTCTTTATAAGGGGATAAAAGAGAGTGGTAAGTATGGTTTGAACTCGAACCTTCTGATGAAATTCAGGATTTGCACATACATGGTTTAGTTCCAAATAAAATTTATATTTCCAAGATTTTTGACATTGAGGCTCAAGGTGAACATTTTGGAACCTTATGGGGTTGTTTTGCACCAAATTGGATGGAAATGAGACTTGTTCAAAAGATCGGGGCTAAAGTGCAAATAGAAGAAGCTTTGGGTGGACAAGGAAGGTTAATTCGAATAGTGTTAAAAACCAACTCGACAAGAAATTTGAGTTAGAAGGCCAATTACACAAAGGGAAAAGTTTTGGGATCGATTCGATGGAAAACTGTAATCTCCAACGACACTTTATTCACTTGCAAAATACATCTACATGGATTTATCTTTTAAACTTTTTGATATAAATATTAAAACCAGAAATTCATACATGAGTTTTAAGATAATTAAAGAACATGCCCACTTCCTAAACAAATTTTTATTTCCATGGTTACTTTAATTTTTCCATTGAAGATCGATACAAACACATTTGCTTTCTTTCCCATAATTTAGGTTTGGGTGAATTTCACAAATCATCCTCAATCTTTGACGTAATAAGCAGTTTCATCTCCAACCTTTATTTTCATACTTCACAGCCCACAACCTTTAATAAATTAACGCAAATCGTCTTTTTTTCCACTATTCAATAAAATTTTCAACAAAATGATGATTATACCCCTTAAACTTTTTTTAAAAAAGTTTAAAAATAATAAAAAATTAAAATAAAAAGGAAAAACCCAACCCACCCCACCTACCATCTCCCCCATTCCCAATATTGGCAGCCGGAAATGGAAACATTCCTGCTGGCCATTCCACCGGCAAAAAAAGAAGGGATGAATCCCCCCATTTGCTGTCATTTCGGGCAGCAAATTGGGGGTGAATCCCCCTTTTTGGCTGCAGTTTCTAGCAGCTAAAGTACTTCCATAAATGGTAGTGGCAGCATAAATGGGGGAAGTCTCTCCCCTATTTTGTGTATAATTTGGGGAGAAACTCCCCCCATTTGTACTGCCGGAAACGACAACATTTCTTGCAATTTCTGAAGGCCAAAAGAGAGGGTGAATCCCTCCATTTGTTGGCCGAAATGGCAGCAATCCAATAGCAAATAGGGCTTCACCCCCTTCTTTTGACCCCCAGAATGCTGCTATTTCGGCCGCTGGAATGTTTCAATTTCTAGCAGCTAATCTTGGAGGGAGATGGAGAGTGGGATGGATGGGTGGGTGGGAATGGTAAAAATGACAATTTGCGTACATTTATTAAAGGTTGGGGCTGTGGAGTGTGAAAACAAAGGTTGGGGAGGAAACTGATTATTAACTCAAATGTTAGGGATGATTTGTGAAATTAACCCTTTAGGTTTCTCCAAGAATTGTTATTTTGATGCTATTTCCCCCTTTATCTATTTCCATGAACGTTGCATGCCCCGCTTCGCACAAATGTGAGTGTTGTTTCCTGCCAATTTGATATACTGAAGGTTTCTTCCCCACCAATCTGCCATATTAAAGCTTTTCCCCACCAATTTGCTTCATTTCATCAATCTGTGTAATTAATTTTAAGTTTATTCAATGAATCAACATGTCTTGAAGCCTTCTCACAAATAGAGAGGGCACTTGACATGGTCCAATATATTTTTTGCGAACTCAGCATTGCAAAGGCGCGAAAACAAACCATTAGAGAGGAAAATTTGAAGCCACCTTCATTTTCACTTACGTGGCAGTGACTTTTTTCAGAAGTGTTGAGCAATAGTGGTACTATAAAACTAGCATTGCTTGTGGCCAAAATATATATATCAAAATTCTAAGGTTGGACTAAGAGGGCTAACATTTTGGAGGAAAAGAAAAATCTTCAATTTTATTTTATTTTTCTTGAAGCGAAAATTTCCCTTTTGTGGGATAGGGAGACGCGTAAGAAAAAATCGTCCGTAAGTACAGTTTTACCCTTTACCCCCTTGGTTTTTCCCTCTCACGCATGACAATTACATTAACATTGAGATGTACTACAGTTCTCTCTCTCTCTCTCTCTCTGCGCCAAACTATCTCGTCAGCCGCCGCCTTAATCTCTTTCTTTGTAAGAAACTACAATTGGCCCCTCGCTCGTCGGTGAGATTGGTGTCTGGCGAAGAAAGTGCAGGGCAATCGGGTAGGAGAACTCGAAGGGGACGCCGTTTTACGGAATTGAATTTTAGGGTTCTTCATTGTTTTTTGGATAGATAAAAGAGAAGAAAGGGGAACGGGGGAGCAAGGCCATGGCTCCAGGCCGGAAGCGTGGAGCAAAAGGCGTGGAGACGAAGAACGAGTTGAGTGTAGGCGATCTTGTTCTTGCCAAGGTTAAGGGCTACCCTCCCTGGCCTGCCAAGGTATCATTCACTTGTTTCTTGGGGTACTATAAGTTCTCGAATTTTGATTTTTCTGTCACATTGTTTTGTTATTTTATTAAAAGGAACGATATGAATGTAATGTTGGGTATTCTGCAATTTCCACATTTTGCTGTAACTTCGTTTGCCATAATTTCTTAATTTCCGGATGGTTGCTCAGCAGAATTTTAAGAGAATCATTAGCCGTAGTCGAGCTTCCCATGTAATTTCTCCCACTATACAGGAGGGATCTGTTGTTGCGCTGACTCAATGAGAAAATAGTAATCAGGATTCCATGTTTGTTTGTGTACTTGGCATTTCTTCTATCTGAATGTGGGTATTTTTTCTCTTCTTTTAGTACAATTCCTTGATCAATTAATTGAAAAAAGATAATTAAAACAAATCTTCTCCTCATTCTTTCAAATTTTTGTGGGATTTGAGGCTTGAG
The DNA here is from genome assembly GCA_963692815.1 of Nyctanthes arbor-tristis. Classification (NCBI taxonomy): domain Eukaryota; kingdom Viridiplantae; phylum Streptophyta; class Magnoliopsida; order Lamiales; family Oleaceae; genus Nyctanthes; species Nyctanthes arbor-tristis. The sequence continues at coordinate 107,878 of CAVNYN010288364.1, read as the reverse complement.
AATTAGGATTAGAACAGAAAAATCTAGTTAACTGATAATTACAGATGAGTTAGTTCAGTTGCAATCATTAGTTTCATGTATATGGTGGATATGTGAAGTGTCTTTATGCAGATATTGCCCTATCTCTACTCAGAGTTGCTTTAAGTTACTTATGTGCATAAGTTCTTTTAGGTATCGGCCATAGTTATTGGTGAAGGCATCTGATTCGCCTGTGCCGACTTCATATTGACACACTACTCAAGATACTTATCTACTTTCGACAGTTAAATATAAATATAACTTGAGAGCCTATCATGACAGCTGACATACTTATTAGCATTGTTGCTGCGCCATAGTAAATTTTTGTGTTCATTTATTTCTACAATAATTGTCATATTTTTGTTTTATACTGGATATGTTGATTTGCTACTTGGTTCCTGATCTGGAACTTGTACCTTTTACTAATTGGTTAACCTTTTGTGTCTTAATTCGGGAACTTTGGATCTACAGATTGGTAGGCCTGAAGACTGGGAGAGAGCACCTGACCCCAAGAAATATTTTGTTGAGTTCTTTGGTACTCAAGAAATGTAAGCATGCTTTTGATACATGCTAAATGACTTTATTTTTTACCCTGTCTTCTTTTATACGATGAGGAGAGAGAAATTAGTTATGTGCTGAAGCACATTTGTCTACATTTTCCTTGTGTTAGTAAAGTGGGCCTCCTGTTTTCAATTTTCCAATTATATTTCTTAGTGACAGGGAAACGGATAGTGAAGAACAACCATATACATTAAACACAAGGAGAACTTTTGTTTTTGCATTGTAGGCACCCCCAGCACATGAATCCAACAATAAATTCTGTAAATTGCATTATCTTTATTGAAAAACCTTATTGATCTTTGGCCTGACAAAGTTGGGTAGTGTTATGTCGAAAAATGTTGCTTTGTCTATTTTGGGTCATTTGTTGGATGGGAAAACAAGAATCTTTTAAGAAAAAGAAGAGCTGTCCAGTAATTAATGGGGAGAGCAATCTTTTTGCTTCCCTTGGGGCTTCTAGATCCAAGGACTTCAAGAAATCTCTGTTGTCTTTAGTTATTCTTATTAAAACTCCAAGATACTCTTTAAACGCAAGACGCTCTCAATTTTAGAGAGTAAATGCTTAAAGATGAGCTCTAGAAGACTCTTTAACTCATTCCACCCCCCGCCCCCCACCTGCCCCAAAAAAAAAAAGACGAAAAGAAGAAAAGAAAAGAAAATACCGTTTAACATAACTTTTCAAAATACAGAGTATGCTTTGCTAGTTTATCTCTCCAAAATGGAGATCCAAATCCGCTCTATAATTTAGTGACTACAAATTTCAATACTTATTTCTTGGATTAACAAAACCACACTGGTTTCTATTACTTATTACCATCTAAAAATATAAATATTAGGATGTGAGAAATTGATTCTACAAGAATCAATTTTTGTTAGAATTCATTCTCAACCACACATTCTCTTGAAAATTATGTTTCACATTTCCCATACTATTTTTTAATCACACATTCTACAAAATATCACTTTTTACAAGATCAATTAGTAAAAAATCAATTCATACATACCCTGAAATTAGGTGAAAAAATATAATAAATGTTTCTTGTAAAAAGTAAAATAAAGAGATTGCTTGTCGGAGAAGGTCGAGTTTTTTACTCTTTAAATTTAAAGATGCTAGCTAAACTCCGGGATATGATATGCTCCTTTAACAGAGGCTGAAATGCTTTAAGGGGTCTCCTTGGTCTTCTTGACGCATCAGTTGTCTTGATTTATGTAAATGCATTTTAATTAAAACAAAATTTCAACTTTTAGCCATTTTCTGGAGTTTATTTCCGTTTCTTTCTTGAGGGTCCTCTTAGACTTGTTTGGACAAATTCTGTGACAGCCATATTCCAAATTTCTCGGAGCTAAGTTGTTTCTAGCTTGTCTCTGGATATTTACGAAGGTGTATCTTATAAGTCGTTGGCTGCTAGGGGTGAGGGATTTCTTTTGTGCAGTGGTGGGTAAACTTTTTGTTGTGATTTCTCGTCCACCTTTTAGTTTCACAATCTATACCATCAATGTATTGTCAGCCTTTTCTGCTGTTTAATTCTTCTTGTCAATTCGAGTGTAAATGAGTAGTGTACTATTTGTGGGTCCCGCGAAATATTGGAACAAAAGTTAGGTGACTTTTTTTGTTTTGACATAGAGATGTAACTGAATGCACCCATAGATGATGTTTGAAGCTGCTATTATCGAAGTGATTGGCTTAGCAAGTGATAATTGACTAGTGTGGTTGTTTAAATGCAAGAGAAATAGAGTAAATTAGATCCTGCAGATGACATCACTGATTGCTTTAAGTTCTTGGGATTATAAGTTAATGTGTTTTGCATTTTGAGCTGTTTAGTTTGAATTATTGGCACTGTGGGCCTTTTATTCCTCTCATGATAGTGAGATTCAATTTTTATATGGAACATCTACTTTGGTGATGGGAGTGAGCAAAAAAGATTATATGGGTAAAAAAAAAATACATGTGGTAGATACAATTTATGTTAAAAAAAAAATACAGTGATTGGGGGATTGATTGTGCATACGATTCTATTTTGGGTAAAGACCAGCATAACGGGATTAAAAGACAAGGAAACGGGGAAAAAAAAGATGAGTGGTTTGCTTACGATGTTGGAGGATACCTAGAGAACACTGGAATATGATAATCCCCTATATGGAATCTGATAGTCCTTGCAGTATTATGTGGTCTAGGTAAATTTCTTTGAAAGTTGAATTTTGGGTGATGGATCAAGCCTACAAGTTTAAAGTTTAAGACAAGGAAGAGAACAACATGTATCACCTGGAATCAATATATGTGACACCAACAATTTGATGGCATGCCAGAAATATCAGCTAGTTTTGCTGAAATATGAAAAACAAAATGTTCCCCTTCGTACATTGGAAGCTACAAAATACTAACAGATCCAGGAACTCTTAATACTGGAGTAATGTGAAGTCTTTGGAAACAACATAAATTGTCTTCCAAACTAGTGCAATTATTTTACATATGCAATTGATACACATCGACTCAAAGTAACATCTTATAGAACTCCTAAAAAGTACGGATTTTTTGTAATTGCGAGTATTCAGTTAACACTATTATTTCTCTTCCTAAAAGTCAATAACTAATGATGAAGTAAAGCTGCAAATTGTTTTCCAAGTTCTCGCCATAGCAAAAGTCTAAGATTCCTGCCTCTGTATTGGTTATTCCTCAAGCCTTTTATGATATGTGCATCAAACTGACTTAATAAAAGGAAAAATCCGTAAGCATCAGTATGGAGATAGTTGACTGCTGATAAAAATGGCTTTGGTAAGTACAGTCAGAAGGTCAAATATTTTGATAGATGGCCTCATTCTCTGATGTCAGATATGAAGAATCATCTTTTGTAAGTACGTAAGAAACAATTATGTATTATTTTGATTATTTTTGGTTATATATTAGCATCAATTGCCAGTAAGACTTGATCGAGATCTTCTTGGGGTTTAAGAGAGTATGAATCTCTTTTTTGCAATTAAGACTGATGCTGATAAACATCCTTTATGGTCGATATGCGATATTATTATATTTATCGATTATCTGTAATTAGCCCGCTTGTGCTCTATATGCATCTGGGATGAGATCTGATTGATAATAAATTCAGTGAATGAATTTGTGGTCCAGGCAATGCTATATCTCATTTGTGAGTATGTCTATTTGGTTTCTCTTTTATGATAGCTGGTAGTGTCTTTCCTAGATTTTTGTGTTGGTATATTTTTGTTGCATCAGTGATTTATGTTCTGTTCTGTGCATTCGTTGATTTTATTGATTTGTTCTTACCCCCTTCCTCTTAAATTGGTCATTAGTGTCCCTGCTTAGTCTTTCCTCACTACCTGGCAATAGAGCCTGTGTAATGATTATATAATCTATGTATTAATAATAAGAGAAGTCGTTTGGCGTTGTAATTTCCTGCTATTGGATTGGCATAATAAGAATACTGGTGACGTCATTGATGACGTCGCTGGTGTATAACAATTAAATTTGTTTTACATTTTTTTTAAAAATTTTTTCCCTACTTTCTGTTTTTATTTTATTATCCATTTTTTGGATAATTAAGAATATCTTCTTAGAGAAACTCATAGGAATCTCTTTGGATAATTATGATTTTTATTCTGATTGTACTGGATAACAATTAAATTTGTTTACATTTTTTTTCCCTTCTGTTTTTATTTTATTATCTATTTTTTTGATAATTAAGAATATCTTCTTAAAGAAATTCACAGGATTCTCTTTGGATAATTATCAATTTTATTCTGATTATACTGGATAACAATTAAATTTGTTTTACATTTTTTAAACTTTCATGAACTTTCTTCCTTAAAAAACAACGCGTGATTTTTTGTATAATTAAGAATCTCTTTCTTAAAGAAATTTCTAACAAATAAATTTCATTGAAATTTATTCTGACTAAGAGTTCATATTAATTTTTTATTCTCTATTTTGTTTTCCCTTTAAAGCTTTAATTTGTTACACACATGAGTGCAATATAATTGGTTGTTGATTTGATTAGACAAATTTTTTTACATTAGTTTTTCTTAGTAGCACCATTATTATTTTATTTTGAAAATGTTCTAACGTCAGATATATAGCACGAAATGATTTATTGTGATTTCCCATGTGGTGTATCCCCATGCATCGTATGGCACCATTAACATACTATATTACATTGTATTAAATTGGAACTAAGTGACACTGCTAAATCAATTGTATATTACTTTTATTGCATTTAATATATGTTTGATTGAGACTAAGTACATGTTTTCCTATTGGTGTTGTTCTCCCTCTGCAACGCCTGGGCGAGAATTCTAGTTTACATTAAAAGTGCATATTACTATTAGCATCTTAAACCTTTCAGTCCCTCAGTTTTAACTTCCTTAGGAATAACTAACATCAGCAGGTGATGTTCAGATGATCTGTGCAACGTGAATAATTGTATCTATTGCAGAGGATTGCCTTTGTTTTCTTGGCTGGTACATAATTGTTCTAGTTAGTTGGAAACTAGAACTTTGTGTTTCTTTATTTATTTTTTATTTTGAAAAAAAGGGAAATGAAGTTCTTCCCTTTCTGGATTGTGCTAGGGCCTGTGTAATATTTGCTGCCTTCTTATATATTGTAAATGTGTTTTTGTACTTTGCATGCAAGGATTATTTTCAATTTTCTTTCATTTTCAACAGAGGTTTTGTCGCTGCTGCTGATATTCAGGCATTTACCAGTGAGGTAAAAGATAAATTGTGTGCTCGACGCCAAAATAAGACTGTTAAGTATTTTGCCCAAGCGGTGCAACAAATTAGTGAAGAGTTTGAAGCAATACAGTGCAAAAGTTCAAGTAGCTTAAGAGATGATACTGATAAACAGGATCTTGAGTGTGAAGTACCTTCAGTTGATCAATTGGCATCAGAGCTTAATCTTCAGCATGAAACTGACCAGGGAGGACCAGATCACAAGATTGAGGTTGAAGGACGAATTGATAGAAGCTCTGGGTTAGAGAGCTGCTCACACCAACATAGTGAGACAGATTGTCAAGATAAGAATCTCGAATGACGTAAATCCTAGTTCATCTCTGTTTAAATATTCAAAAAAAAGTAATAAACATTCAATGTATGGTACTGATTTGTTGAAGGAGTCAGTGTCAGCAACTAATCCGTCCTTTGTTAAAGAGGAAGGTCCTGTTGATAACAAAGTGGAGCTGACAGATTATGATGGGGAGATGAGCGAATTTACAAATGGCCATAAGAAAAAGCTGGCAGTAGGATCAAAGAGGAAATCTGAAGCCAATGTAAAGCGCAGAGATGGTGTTCCTGCTGTATCTATCGTCCGCATGTGATAACTCTGGTGAGCAATCTGGAGATGGGGTGGTAAGAAAAATTGCTCATGGGGTCATTGTAAATGAATCATATGCTGATGTTTCAAGGTCAAACTTAGACATCGGCAGAAAGAAAGAGAAGAAATTACTGAAAGAGAAAAAGTGTTCTGGTTCAGCGGATGATTGTCCAATGGACACAGAAGTCAAATTTGAGAAGCGGAACAAAGATGGGATTTCTCGAGAAAAAATTGGTGTTCTACATGGGTGTGGAAAGCAAAGTTTTCCAAGGAATGAAATTTCAAGCCCTTCTAAAAGGTCAAAATTTCCTGATATTGCAGGTGATGCTACTAAAAGGAAAGCCCAAATAAACAGAAAAAGTGAATCTCAATGTAATAATAATGCTTTTGATGACACTAGAAGTAATGCAGAGGCTAAAAGGTTAACATCAGGAGGGAACACAGATATCCATGAGCCTTCGAGATTGCAGACAAGCACAAAAGACTCCAATTCTCCTGGCAATGAAGATGATCTGCCCCCAACAAAGCGTCGTCGTCGGGCACTGGAGGCCATGTCGAATTCTGCTTTTAAAAAGACCATTTCTGATAAAGTCCGATCACCAGTTGTACAGTTGCCTGTAAAGCGGAGAGCCGTTCGCCTATTTGATGATGATGATTATGATGAGGAACCCAAAACTCCAATTCACGGAGGACGTGCAACTAAGGTTTCTCTTCATCCGTGCATTTCAGATTCTACAAAAAGAATTGATGTAGATGGCGATAGTTCTCTCCAGGATCAGCAAGACTTGAAGAATTTGGGTACAGTTCGGGATGCCTCTAAGGGGCACGCGTCATCTACTATACCCAACAAAGCTTCTTCACCAACTACTCTGCAAGAAATGGGGAAAAGAGCTAAAAAAATAGACCTTACACATGTAGGTTCTAGCCCTGCCCAAGTAGACTCCGCAGATTTATCCTTGATAGAACCTAAACCAATTGTCGTTTCCCCAAAAAGGTCCCCACTGTCTATTTCTAGTGGCAAACCATCAGGAGAACTGCAAAACAGGAACACTGGCAACACACCTCTAAATGTAACTCAGAAGAAGGCTCCTTCTGTGTCCCATGTGGGCCCCACTTCTGTCTCTGATGGCCTAAAGTCATCTTTTATTCAGCAAACAAATGGAAAAAACAAATCTTATTCGGGGGAGATAACGAAAACAACTCCAAAATCAGATTCAGGGATTAATGATTCTGTCCTCTTAGTGGGAAATCCAACTGAAAGTACTGTTTTCCTTGGTGAAAGGTACCTGGAAACTTGTTTTCATCATAATCATAATAATTATTTCCGTATTCATGATGCTTATACTTTATCTTGCTATTTCTAGGGTGGTAATTGGTGGTGATGCTCGGACCGGTTCTATTGATTTGAAAGCTTCAGACCCTGATAAGTCTATGAAACATCTTATTGCTGCTGCTAAGGCAAAGAGGAGACAAGCTTATATGCAGAACTCTCATGGGACCCCCCTTTTGATTTCTGATGCCGACATACCAGGGAGGAGTCCAAGCCCTAACTCTGGTGTACAGGGAACAAAATCCAGTGATGTGCCCCAGCTGGATGTACAAGGATTAAATCCCAGCTCTTTAACTTCTCCTTCCTCCAATTTTCACCAAATGTCATCAAATAATCAACATGAGATTGAAGAATTTGAAGAGAGGAGAGTTAGCTCAGGTCATAGGCCTGTTGGGGGTTCCTTAAGTGGCGGCACTGAGGCAGCTGTTGCTCGTGATGCATTTGAAGGAATGATAGAGACCTTGTCAAGGACCAAAGAGAGCATTGGGCGTGCAACTCGTCTTGCAATTGACTGTGCAAAGTATGGGATTGCCAATGAGGTTAGTTATCATTATCTGAAACTATTTATTTATATATTTTGTGTTCTACTTGATCTAGTTGTTGCAGAATATGTTTTATATATTGTGTCCTCGCATAGTTCCTGCTTCCTTGAGGGGAAAAAAGTGGTTATTGTTATTGTTGTCATGATAGATAAAAACATTACTATTATTGCTTGGGAAGTAAAATTATCTTTAGGCCACTATGTGGGATGCGGGTTGCAATTTGATGCTTCTGAAACTTTCTTGTTACGATATTTTATCCTCAATTAAGTTTCCAACTGAAAGGGGTTTTCTTTTATTTTTACAACTCCCACGATCTTCTTCCAATGTTAAGTGGGGCCTCAAAATTGCAAAATAACAAGATAAAATGCCGACTCTCCTGGCTTGAAGCTATTGCATCTTAGGATTTTCAGCATTATCTGCTCTCCAATCTATGGCAAATTAAGATAAAATGCAGGTCATTTTATGGGCTAGAACCCAAATCCTCTAAGCCCTCTTCAATCCATCAATCCATCTGATTAGTGAATGATGATTTCAATTTATCTGTAGTTCAGCTTCTCATTGTAATTAGAGTATGAATATTAAGAGGATGTGTTCTTTGTGTACTCGGAATATGTAACTTTAGCCTTCATACCTTAGGATGATATATTGCGTCCTGATGTGCTTCCTTGGTCCTTGCTTCCTGCTATTTTGATCTTGATTTGAATAAATTCTTCCTCGCCTTCCACATTTCTTCTGAGTGGGGTAAAGAACAGAAGACATAGGACGATGAAGATGTAGCTCACCAATTTAGTCCATTATAGGTCAAAGTTATGGTACAACTTCATTTGATATATATATTATATATATATATCACCTAAAGCAGACATGGCGTAAACTTGCTTTCGACTCGGGTGAACTGTTTGGAGTTGATTGAAATGGATGGATGAAGTATTTCTTAGTTTTGACAAGAAGTGGTGTGTATTTGTATCTGGATTTATCTAAATTAGATAAATCCTGGAGATGTGGTTGCTCCCTTAAGTACGGGATTATCATTAGTTCGGATTGTGCCTAGAAAAAATTATTTAAGTTACTTCAAAATTACCATCTTGCACTTTGCCTGTTCATCTTGGTTTTCTGTATTATAATTATAATTTGAGCTTTTGCTAGTTGTTAAGTCGTAAGTTCATAGTTTAAGCTGCAGATTATCATAAGTCACTATGGTACTTATCTTTAATTTCGTTGATGGGGTCCCTCTGATTTGTTTGACAAAGTTCTCGTTTCTGCCTCATGGCAACATGATTGAAGTTGGGAGCCTGAGTCTGAGGAAATTAAATAGAATTAACTTAAGGATATTTAGAGTCATTATCAGTGACATTAACTTCTGGACTTATGAAGAGAAGCTAGGACGGCATTTTCATTGGACTGCAGTAAGAATTAATGCTTCTAAAACTGGCCTGTGCTTTCTCCCAGAAAATGTAATTGGTCATAAGAAAAAAACTTCTTTTAAGTGAAAAAATAGCTATTTCAGGTTTGTGTATGGCGTGCTTTTAAGTATATTAAGCACATTTATCTTTGCGGATGCACTTGGGCTAAAATCAATATGACGAATTTCGGGAATGTCCACTATGAGAAGGCTTGACAAGTAATAAGAATGGTATTTTTTACTAGCCCTGTCCATGCACCCACACCCATGGTAAGTCAACGTTAACCCAGCTCCAATGTAAAAGAAAGGTGCTATTAGTTCTGTTACCCCCGCCTCTTTATTGTATTTGTTTTGCAGCTATCCTCTTGTTTATATCATTGCATGTTGTGCCCAAACTATGTGCATTTTCTTGTGACAATTCTACATCATTTCAGTATCTTGTTTCGTGCAGGTCGTGGAACTTCTCACTCGGAAGTTGGAAAGTGAATCCAGCTTTCATCGCAGAGTGGACCTGTTTTTCCTAGTTGATTCAATAACACAATGCTCACATGGTCAGAGAGGTAGAGAAACGTAGAGAGTAAATTTATGTATAGAAGCTCACTCTCTCCCTCTTCCTTTCTAACTACTTAATTTCTGTGTATCTGAAAGTACACAGCTGTTCTGATGTATGTTTTTGTACCTTATGATGTCCTGTAGTCTGAGTATGATGAATAACTCCCTCCAGAAAGCCCACACTTGTAGGGTGAAGATTCATTTATATTTCTTCCCTTTTTAGTTCTTGAAATTATATTCATTAACAGTTTTCAACAGATGTCTATGCATGACTATGTGATGTCACATTATCTACATAATACCTATCTTCCGTTTCAGACCATCCTTGCTTCCTTTGTTGGTTGGAGATTTATTCATTATTCTCTTATTGCTTGTTATACCCCTTCAGGCATTGCAGGGGCCTCGTATATTCCTGCAGTTCAAGCAGCATTACCACGTCTCATAGGTGCTGCTGCTCCTCCTGGGGCAAGTGCGCATGAGAATCGCCGTCAATGTCTTAAGGTGACTACATTTCATATCTGAAAAGTGATCCTTTCAACACTGTGCAGAATGATTGAGTTAATCTTTCCTTAGGTCTTGCGTTTATGGCTTGAGAGGAAAATCTTGCCAGAATCTGTTCTTCGTCGCCATATGAATGATATTGGTGCAGTGAATGATGATCCTTCTACTGGGTTTTCCTTTAGGCGACCTTCCCGATCTGAGCGGGCTATAGATGATCCTATTAGAGAAATGGAAGGCATGTTTGTGGACGAGTATGGAAGGTACTAAAATATGTTCCTCCACCCTTTTGCAACAATAATCCTCTCCCATTCTCACCAAAATTTTCTAGTGATATAGGTAATGTTGATGCCTCATCGTTCTGACTTGCAGCGTTTTAAATCACCTGCTAAATAACTCTCATATTATAGCTGGTAGAAGTTCTAGCTTTCTAGACTAGGTTGTAGTGTTTGGTTTCTAATGCTATGTGGGGTCACTTCTTTCTGTTATGAGCTCAGTGTTACACAAACACATGGTAGATGTTTCTTCTGTCAATAGATCTTTATAATTTGGATATGGGTAAGGTGCTAAACTAATCTATAGTCATCTTGAATTGGTGTTAATTTCCTCTCCGCCAGAGTACACAGGATCTGGACCGAATAACTGATCTCTTTTGCGGTGCTTTTGTGCCAGTCCCTTCCTATTGGGAAAAGGAAAAGTAAAATTGGATTTATCTATCATGTGCACATAGGTGCTCAGTCTGTTCTGTGCTAGGGGTACCTGGATATTTTTATCAGTCTTTGTATTCTCATTTTTGTTGTTTTTTCAGCAACACTACGTTTCAGCTACCTGGTCTTTTGGCATCTCGTGCATTTGCAGAAGAGGAAGAGGAAGAGGAAGACCAGGATAATATCCTAGCTAATTTGTGCAAGAATGTTGCTGACAGATCACCATCAGAAGGTATTCTTGTCACTGGAGATCCTGAAAATTGTGCAGTTACTCCAAGTGACAGGCGTCACTGCATTTTAGAGGATGTAGATGGTGAGCTTGAAATGGAAGATGTATCTGAACATCAAAAAGATGAAAGACCAGTTTCCGCCAATGGGGTTTTTGAGACTGCTGAAAATCATCCTGCCTCAGATATGATCCAATTATCAGCTTTGAACAATTCTTGCAAGCTATTGCCCATACCTCAGGGTTCACCACCATTGCCTATTGATTCTCCTTCTGCAACTCCACCTTTACCCAGCTCACCACCTCCTCTTCCACCGCCACCGCCTTCGTCATCTGCATCTCCACCGCCGCCGCCGCCACCACTTCCTTCATCGCAGAGATATCTACTTCCTCCTCCACCTACGGGTCCTCCTCCTGCATTACTTCCCCAACCATCGTTGCCGCCGCATCCTTCACTGATGTCACAAAACATGCCCTCTGTTTCATCATCAATATCTACTCCAGTCTTGGTAGCCTATCAACAACCTCCTTTACCAAATGAAATTGCTGGCACACCCAATGTATGGCTTCTGACTGTCACATTCTCTGTATTATTATTAGCGTTGGATTAAATAGGTCTCTCCGTTCATTATTTATTTTATTATTTTTATTTTAAAACAGGGAAATCAACTGAATCAGATGACCATGAGTACTCCACATGCACCTCGTGTTGATCCATCTGTACAAAGTGAAGTATTCTCACAGCAGTCACCCTGTTTTGCTCCAGCAGGAGTTGGCAATGCACAAGAACACTCTGGATATAATTCATCAAGGGCGCTAGAATATGGACGGAATGAGACCTATATGGACATGGATCCCCAAGTTTCCCAACAACAGTTGTTTCTTCCCAGTAATGCACCATTTGTGCAAAGGCCTCCTCTTCCAAATCACCCTCCCAATCATATCCCGTATCCAAAAGCCCCGGTCCAACAACATCCATACCCTCCGTACTCATTGCAAAATTTTTCTGATGGGCCGAGGCAATACGCTGCTGATGAACAATGGCGACTGCAACCAAATGAGTTCAATTCAGATCATCAACATGGTGTATGGATGGCAGGAGTGAGAAATTGTTCAGCTCCATCCTTCACACATGAAGGTGTGTATTTCTTTGCGCTGACAATAATTGTGACAAAAAGTCAGTTGTGACCTGATCACGTGAGTATTATCAGTAGCATTCAATCTGCTTTGATATGATTCATAATCTTTATGGTTGGTTGGCTTGCTCTAAACCACTAACACTAATAACTTAGAAATGCCTACACATTGAATTAGCTGCAGGCATCTGTGAAGAAAACTTTTTCAGTTGCACAGATCGATACTTCATCCAACCAAAGTAACTCACTTCTCAGTACTCTGGCTGAGGGTGGTGGTGAAACATTTAGTTTGCAAATATTGATGTAATCTGGGTTCAATACATGACCTGATTCCCCGCTGATGTTGGTCAACTGTTTTAACCAGTTATAGCTTAGCCTCTATGCGTTGATTAATCTTCTCTATGACTGTGACCCAAATGTAATTCACAAATGATCAGGAACTAATGTAGCTGTCTTCTTTCCTTCTCAGTTATGGTTGATGTCGGCCAAAGATATTGTATTATAATTAATGTAGATGCTGATTAATAATTCACAATTGTCCTTGTATGTGATATGTCTGGAATTTATGTGTTTGGAGGATCAGGTGCACAATAAGAAATAAGGATAGACAGCTATGTATAAATTTAAATATTTTTAGCATCTTTTGATGCATGATTGGGACTTTTAAAATATTTGAGTTCTTTTTCAAACTTTTGGTTCTTCTGACGCTGTTATCATTTACTAGAGGGTTAAGCTCTATTTCTGAATTTATAAATATATAAATAAAGACACTGAGCTACAGATCAATATGCATTTATCAATAACCAGAATTTTTCCAAGTTTGGAGATCTTGAAGATCCTATATTAAACCAATGTCCTAATGAATTATTGTCAAAATCTAAGAGTCCTGTTGATGTTGCCTAATATTCATATAAGATTTGATGTTCCAGGGGCTACTGTTTTCTTTTATCATAGCTATACGAGTACCTACCTTCTGTCCTAACCAAGCGATATGTAGGCAGTGAAACCTAGTTAGATTAAAATTAAGCATAACTTAACAGTGAGATCAAAGTTCAGCAGGATGAATGGTGGAATTTCTTATGCTAATAATCCACACGAGCATACACCTAGATTATTTGGAATTTTATTTATTTCAGGGGTGGCTAGCACGAGCATACACCTAGATTTTTTGGAATTTTATTTATTTCAGGGGTGGCTAGCTTTGGTTTTGGTGTCTTTCATTTAACAAGTTCGTAGAGTCCTGCTAGAAGGTATTCTTTGTCGTCTAAAATAAAAAGACACTGCTAGATTATGAGAGCTAGTTTTGAGGATCCTTTTGCAAACTTAACAGTGAGATCAAAGTTCAGCAGGATGAATGGTGGAATTTCTTATGCTAATAATCCACACGAGCATACACCTAGATTTTTTGGAATTTTATTTATTTCAGGGGTGGCTAGCTTTGGTTTTGGTGTATTTCATTTAACAAGTTCATAGAGTCCTGCTAGAAAGTTTTCTTTGTCGTCTGAAATAAAGACACTGCTTGATTATGATAGCTAGTTTTGAGGATCCTTTTGCCAGCTTCCCACGGGTTTTTTGGTTGGGGAAGGGGGGGTTGGTTGCTCTCATTCTATTGCAAATTGAGAGAGCTAAAAATAATTCCTGGGAAGCTTGCTTCCTTTTTTGTGCAGACAAGGACGCTTTTGAAGGAGCTTAGTAGGTTGCTTCTTCAACCTCAATCGGATGCTTCTTTTCGGTTATATTGTTCTTGGTCCCCATCATAAAGCTGATATGCTTGCGTTTTCACATTTAATTCAGAAAGCTGGCTCTGGATTGGTTGTTTGGCTTTGAAGCTTTATAGACATTAGGGGTTTGTAACTTGTAAGTATACCCTGGAGGAACTTTTTTCTGCTTCAAGTTTACCTAGTAAGGCACAAACTTTGGCACAACTCATCTATAGTACTAGTATACCACTTCCTTGCAATGGGATTCAACCTTAAGATCCAATGATTAATGAAGGATTTTAGATAGATAAGAGACAGCTGATTTGTCAAGGACACCAGTTTTGGAATGATATATGATAGAGATGTATTTTTCCCACGGGATATGGAAGAATACCTGAAGGTGGTAAATTTTTTTTAAAAGAATGCAAAAGGTAAAGGCATATTGGCTGCTTGAGATTCTTTAAGACAAAAAGGAACTTTTCCGGCGAACATTGAGTTTAGCGCATTCTGATGCTAGTAGCTCCTAGATCTTCAATGTGAACTATTTTTTGTGCACTTATTTAATGAACCTCTCCTAGCAGGTTCTGGACTCCATATGGAAAGACCTCCTATGAATACGGTTGGTTTCCACCCAGCTGCCCCTGGCAGGGCGCAAAATGTTGCTCCTATGTCAGGTGTCTTTTACTGAACATCAGCTGGTTATTCCTAGTATTTTTCTCTGTTAGAACTGCAGCTTTATATTATGATAACATTGTGTTATATACTTCCACAGGTCAAACTGTTCCTCAGATGATGCCCTGGAGACCAGAAATGCCTGCCCTCAACTGGAGGCCAACCTAGAATTTCTTTGAAGCCTACTGTATCTGGTGAGTTCTCCTCTTTTGATCCTTCATCAGCCATAGACATGCTGTGTTAGCTTCTTTTTATTATTAAAATTACAAAGCCCAAAATCCTCCTAGATTGGTGCGCCCTTCCGACGTCTGTTAGACATCAACACTCAAAAACACTTTTGAGTTGAGCCCCTAGAAAGAATATGTAGATTTAGGTAGAAGAATGTTTTATTTCATTGGCAATGCTTGTTTCATTTTGGCCAATCAACATATAAATTTTGGTTGAAAAATTCTATTTGAACAAAAAAATAGTGTGTGAGACAAAAAAGATATGTTCCCCATGTGAATACCATTGATGTAAAAGTGATGTGATGTGTTGAAAAATAGAGATCCTGCCATGTGGTAGTTTTGTTTAACTCTTTGTTTTTCATTTTGTTCAAATAGCACAACTCAATTTCGTTCCAGTTTGAATGTTCCATCTGTTGCTCAAACTAATTGCAATTACACTTAGATAGGAGACTCTGCAACTTGTTAATTTATTGATGTTAAATTAGCAGTTATTATCCACTTATCCAAATTATTTGGATAAGTGGATTTTATTTGGGTAAGCGGGTTAATGTTGTTCAATTCTCATTCATTTTCTTTGCTAAATCTACTGCTGCTTTAGCCTCTAACTTGCACCAAGTTGCACACTCCACTGATTGTTAGGATTATTGGTCATGGCTATTCGTTTTGATCATGGTTACACATGTAATGGTCAAACTAAAGTAAATGGGCAATCAAATGGAAACAAATTAAACTTTAGGGTTCAAGATGAAACAAACCTGGAGGTTGGTTGATCTCAAGTGGAACATCCCCGACTCTATATCCATTATTATTCTATTTTGAAATAGAATGAGTGGAAAACTAAAAATAAATGCAGGACATTTGTCGTGTGCATTTGGGCTTCATGAAATATATGGATGTGATTTGTTTGACAAATTTCTACTTTGAAATAGAAATAGAACGCTTTTGGGGATATAACATGTTGCTGCCATCTTATAAACAACTTTAAGATTATTCTATTTTTGTTGAAAAATATTATTCTATTAGAATGTTTGTTTTTGTTCCACGTGGCTATTGTCCGTAGCAATTCCCATGTAAAACTCACCAAACACTTAAAAAACTTCTTTGTTATTTGATATATAATTATGTTTTTCGTCTCTCTACTGTTCTCAGATTATAGGATGTGGCTCAAGTAGGATTTGCACTAATAATGCTCCAACTGAAGTTTTGGAATAGCATGCAAACGGAATTATTGAGGAGTGGAGACCCTTTGGCAGGATTGTGTATATTAGAATTTTTCCTGACAAATGCACCCCCACTACATACTTGTAAGTTTAAGCCCTTTCTGCTTAATATAACAATACTTGTAATATGACTAATATATCTCTGGGAAAAATGAAAAAAGTAGTTTTGTTTTCAGTTACAGTTTGCAAGCAATACTGACAGTTTTTCTATACTGATAGCAGCAGTCTTCAACTTGCCCTTTTCCATATTCTATTTAATCCAGTATGTGCATTTATGTGCGTGTACAAGTAAATAACATTTTGAAAAACATTACACTTCGGGGGTTATTTAAGAAAGCAATCTTTTCTTTTTATAAGAGAAGATACTAGCGGAAAATTGATACCCGGCCTGCCTTTTTTCATCTTCATCTTGATATTTGTTTGATTCTCTTCTACTTGCTTTTTAGGCATAACGGTACACTTAATATACTTGTGTGCCTTGTCTTGAAGTTGCGTGTTTCAAGTTTCTGAAAACCAGTAGTTAAATGTCTGTTCAGATTTCTTTTCTGATATGGTATTTCAGTTCAAGATTGGAATTGCAAATATGTCTTGTTTCAGCTTTTCATGTTGCATAAAAGTCTTACTAACCTTTGAGCAGACTCACATGTTTAGTCGAGGAGGGTTCATAATCATTTTCACACGCTAAATTGTTCCGGTAGATATAATTGCTCCATCTTGGAAAATGATTATTTGTAAACTTGTTTAACGGAATAATATTACAGGTGCCGTTAATTTTCCATTTTATATGATTCAATTAGTAAGTTTGCTTTATGTTTGTCATAGGAAAGTTCAAGCACTAGATGTGGCTTGCTATTGGCATATTATCACCCCTCTCCAAATCACGTCAATGGGAGAAATGATATTTTTACATACAAGATGTATGTACAAAATTTGTACGCACCACCCATTATATTTACTTAAAGGGTTGTTGGCGCAAAAAGTCCCTACCTTTGAGTTGTTTTGTGGAAATCGACCCTTCCTTTCATTTCTTAGCAATTTCATCCCTACCTTTACATTTCTTGGCGAAATTCATCAATGCTGTCATTTGCCCTTAATCTTTCCTTTTTTCAACCTTTATTTTTGTAATATTATATCTGTATATATACACTTATATTTTATAAAGCCTAAATTACTGTTTTAATTATTATTTTTTGTATTTTAAAAAAATTAATGCAGTCAAATCTAAATACGTTAATAAAATGTTAGAGAAGATTAAATAAGATAAGTGTGTTTTGATTTTATTATATTGTTTTACATGGTTCAGAACTGATTACTAAATAGATGTATAGTTAAAAAAGTATAACAATTAAAATAATTAGCAACGTTGCAGCTTAAATAAAATAAAATATAATTTGATTCTCTGATAATTTTTTTAAATACCATATGCACTCATATATTCTTTTCACTTCTTCCGATAGTTTAGACACTGTTGAACAGTATGTATATATCTCTGTGTGTGTAATATTCAAAAAAATTATCATAGAATCAAATTATATTTTATTTTATTTATGCGGCAGCGTTGTTAATTATTTTACTTGTTATATTTTTTTAATTATGCGTTTATTTAGTAATCAGTTCTGAACTCTATAAAACAACATAATAAAATAAAATGCACTTAACTTATTTAATCTTCTTTATTATTTTATTAGCGTATTTAGATTTGAGTGCATTAATTTTTTTAAAAAATAAAAAATAATAATTAATGCGGGATGAATTTTCCCAAAAAATGCAAAGGTGGGGATGAAATTGCCAAGAAATGAAAGGTAGGGACGATTTCCACAAAACAGCTCAAAGGTAAGGACTTTTTACGCCAATAACCCTTAAATATTCTTTGCCTCAGCTTACTTGAAATCACAACATTTGTGAGTATATGTAAATTGAGAGGTGTGTACAGATTTTTTTTATATCTTGTATGTACAAATAGCACTTCTCTGTCAATGATTAGTGACACACCACATTGTTTGTTTGGTGTCGTGCCGTTACATTTTGTGCGACACTAGATCTATGGTGCTTGAAAATTTTATTTAATTTGTTTCGTTTTGATGGTCTGGTAGCCATGACTTGTTGCCACGAACAGATGGAACGGCTAAATTCTAAAGGAAAACTATGAAATTGGAAGAAATCAAAATTGTGCAACTATCTGACGGTGTAAAGAAGTCGAATCTCCATTATCTGAAGAAGGGGCTGATGCATAATAATTAGTGAAAGATTATGAATATTTTAATGTTAAATTGCGAGTAAGTTGGGAGAAGTATTGACCATCCAGGAAGCTGAGTCATTAGTTAGGCTTGACTTTTGATTGCGTTGTTAAGTCAGATGTCAACTTTTGTTGATTTCATCAAAAAGTTAGGTAATTTTTCTATTAATTTCCCTATTTTGTTGGTTTTCAACATAATCTTCCCCTTTGAAGAGAAGTCAGCTATCCCTTTTTCTTCTTTGAGTTCTATCTTTACCTATCATTTTAGCAACCATGTTGAAACGATCGATAATCCTCTTTTTAAATTGATCAAAGTGACACTCCAAAAAATAATTGCCGACCCATGTGGGATATTGGTAGCGATTTTTGGTCTCAATTGTGTATTGTCTAATAACACAATGACGATATATCTAATCAAAATATGACTTGTACAAGCAACAAGTATTCACAATAAAATGAAACCAATGAATCATTTGCGTTTGTGTTGTGTCTGACGTGTTTTGGTAAGGTATTGAAATGAGATTGTAGACTACCTTATCTTTAGGCTCTTCCGAAAACAGGTTGGTCCATTGCCAATGCATTGGTACGTGCATTGACTAATGGCTGTGCTATGCATTGCGGTTAAATGTTTGACATATTATTTCATAATTATTTGTTATGACATTCTCTTTAATATTGTGAAAAATCTGAGCTTCTAAGCTTTTATTTCCTAAAATGTGGTTCTTTCAATTGGCAATTTTGTTATTTTAGATTAGACATTGAAGTTCATTATTGAAAACTCAATTCAAGTGGAATTACTAAAATAAAATAGTTGCCAACTATAAGAGAGACATTTCCCTTCTACTAACTCAAAAAGTCACAAAAAACGGTACATTATTAATGAAAAAAAATATATGATACCTACTTGCTATACATGATTTCAATTTTCTTTATGTCTTCCCTTCCTTTTGTACTCTAATTTTACAGTCGGCATCCATAGCAAAGCAGTACACTAGTAATGAAAAAATTTATGATACCTACTTGCTACATTTCCAATAGAGCAAGGACTTCAACCGTAATATCTCCCTTCTTCATTTTTGTATTTATCCAACTTCGTCGTCCTCAAGTAATTTGCTTGTTTATCAAATGACAAAATAGAACATACGTTTGATGAATGAATAATCAGAAATAAAAAGAGCACGAGAGATTGGCTGTCGGCTCTCTCCTTTCCCAGATCTGCCCCCTTCTCTCCCAAATTTTCAACTGTCATTTTCAATTACTAATTTTATTCAATTAATTTATTAATTAATTCTTGCTCCTGATTTTCGTATAATTCATACATGTAAGCAATTTCAGTATGTGTGGATTCAGATTGCGTTAGTTTTCTTGATCCCTTTTTGTGGAGATCGTTTAGAACATCGGATGGAAAAGGAGAGAAGAGCTATTGATGGAGGAGATTTTTTTCAGGTACATTGGACCACAGAAATGCCATCATCATCGTCTACATCAGCGTCACCTTCACCGCCGAGATCACTCCTGGCTTCGTCTGAATCGTCCACCCCTGTCGGCTTAGGTGTGAACGGTGGGCCGAATTATATAGTACATACTGTCTCCAGATTTGATACGCTTGCCGGTGTTGCCATCAAGTATGGAGTCGAGGTACATGATTTCCCATAATAAAGACGTGTTTTTTTCAATCAAATTTGGAATTTCTTTGTTGCGATCTATTATGAGCTATTTTTTCTTCTCTTTAACGTTTTCTGTAATCGGTTATTTGAACTTTTTTTTTTCCTTATTTAGTCCATTCGGTGCATTTTGTTGTTTTATATTAGGGTATTGAAACTTTTTCGGGTTTTTGTTATGACGTTAGAGCAGTGCCCTTAAATTTGCAAGATTATCATAATAGTGGCTTTAATCTTTATGCTCCAAAATCTGTGCGTTTTAGGAGTGCATTTGAAGGACCTCTTTTTTCATGAATTTCAGTCAAGTGGGAGACTGGGTGACTGGTGCTGAATCCATCACTCTTTGACGCCAATCCGTCACTCTTCGCTATCAGTCAAGTGGGAGTGCAACTGTGGGATTGTAGCAAGTTCTACTTAACTGGAATTCTGAGTGTAGCTCTTGTATTTCCACACTTTCTCCTTAAGACATAATTGTCTCTGACTGAATTACATCAGCATTCATTTCTATTGCGTCAATGAACCACGTTAGTAGACCTAGTGTCTTTCTATGTTCTCTCTTTTTTTTTTCCTTTTTTCCCCCTCATTGTTAAAGATACTAGATATGGTGCATTGCGCTTTTGCGGTAATTAAAATGCTGACTAGACACAATGCTTTTTCTTTGCTTTTACTTGACTTGTGTATGAATTTGATCAACAGTTGCTGATTTCACATAACTGTGCATTTGTTTTTGGATGCTCTAGGAGGCAGATATAAAGAGGATGAATGGGTTGGTTACGGACCTCCAAATGTTTGCTCTAAAGACAATTCACATACCATTGCCGGGGAGGCATCCTCCCTCTACTAGCTTGTCCAATGGACTTGACTCTCCTGAGCGGTATTTCTATCTTTAATATGGACATTTATTTTCTCCATTCTGATACTTACATGGCAAATAAAATGTTGCTAGTGGTTTTCATACCAGCTGATACAGTTTCCTGCCACTATCATTAAGTTGGACATAATATATCTTCTGTTCTGTCATAAAAATGAGACTACTGACTTAGTAAGAAGAAATATGTATCTTAGCGAGTCTTAGATTGACTTTTTAAGTATCAGAGTAGAACGGACCCAAAGTTATTTCGGTTGTTTCCTTGAAATGCCATGAATAGAAGCTGAATTTTGTCATTTCCAATGTAAAAATTTTTTATATTTAAACAGCTGTGTTTAGAGTTCCAAAACACTTTGGGAAATTCACATTTATTTACTTGTATCCTTTTTCCTCCATTTTAGTCTCTCTATCTGAAGCGAAGCCCGTCAATGATTCTTTTGGCTTTTTCTTAGTTCTCTTGTGTTTTGTACTTTCTAAAATTCAATTACATTGATGGCCAGCTGCCGGCTATTCATTGTTAATCTTTACATGTAAGCCGAGACAAAGTACTGGCTCAACCTTATAAGTATTGAGTATAGCATGGATTGCTCTTATTAGGAGAACTAATCATTCCAAAATGTGTTACTCCGAATGTCCTACAAAGATAGTCCAGTAGTTACTTTTACGTAGATTGAAAAACGATAGTTAATAGAAAAAATCGCACAAAAATCAAATTCTATCTAGCAAAAGTAAAAAATATCATCTTTTTAAGAAACTCCAACTGTAGCAACAATTGATATATGAATAGATGAAATTACCACTGATTTTATACACAGACGCCTGAGAATAAGCCTAACTCCATTCTGACGAGCATTTAATGCACCTCTTTCCCTTGCACGTGATGTCCCATCTTCCTCAGTCTGGGTTTTCGAATCTTTTTGCCAAACCATAGGGAATAAGGGTGTTTACATATTTCCCCCTTCAAGGCCATATTTCTCAGCCACACTTCCAATCTCGGTTTGGAAGCTTATCTTGGAAGATTAACACATTTCAGAGCATCCATTATAATTGGATTGATGCTTACAGGCGACTTTCCTGAAATAGAAACTAGGGAAATCAGAGGTATATGTGTCAATTTAATGGTTGACTATTGTTATATATGGACTTAAAAATTTTTCTTGACGTTTTCGTCAATACATAGTTACTTTTCGCCATTTGTGGAAATCTCCCTAGTTAATGTAGTTGAAACATTGAATTTTACTTCATTTTTCCACATATACCCTTATGTCTCATTAATTATTTGAAATATTTTCAATGCACAGGTAGTTGAATAAGAATAATTAATTAGGGGCACATATGGAAATGAAACATTAAGTACATACTCAATATGGTAAGTGAGCTATCTTTTTGGGACGGACAAAAATGGAATACTGGACTATCTTTTTGATATGGAAGTAGTATCTTTTATTAGACTTAAAATCTGCCTCATACCACTTTAAATGATCAATAGAGTTAAATTAACCTCCATTCAATGGATTCTTGTTGGCATCTCGATTGAGCTAACTTCTTGTACTGCAAAAGTACTAAACCTGAGCAAAATATATCTCCTCGGTGGTTCACATGGCGAGGCTCGCAAGCATGAGTCATAACTGCTGACTCTTGCATTATCTTGTACCAAGTGGGATGAATGAGCAATTCTTTTGTGGCCTTTCTCTTGTTTAATGTAGCTTTTCTTTTGTTTTGGGCCCTAAACATATATGAAGCTTATATGAAATTAGCAGCTGAGGATATTGATATAGCAAATAGTCAAATAGTCCTTTTATTTTTTATTTTTTAATTTTAGTTGAGAAGGCAGTGAGGCATTGGCTTATGTATAAGTTCAAGGTCCAGGCTTCTTATTTTTAATAAGGAAAGCTGTCTCTTCATGGGAAATAACAAATGCAGAGATTCAAGAAGCAACATTGCATTAAATCCATATAAATCAAGAGAAAGCTGAGGTCTTGCATACCCATTTGTTTATGGTTTTATTTTTATAACTATTTGTATGTAATAGTTCTGCATTACTTTGACATCGGTGCAATGAGTTTATGTAGGAAGAAGATTGTTTTTTAGTTTCACTGCCACGGTGGTGAGATCTATTTTTCTCCATTTTCTTTTCTCTTTTTTCCCCTGCTTTCTGGGATCCATTTTATGTTATAGCATCTCTTTTTTATGCAGATATTTTGAGGGGTTCCCATGTCTGAAACTGTCTTTCAGGTTACATTAAATACATATATCTCTGAGAAATAAACATGAATTTGCATCATGAATGTTTTGTTTGAAACTCTGCTCTCAAAGTCAAATGTTCCACCCCTCTGCCTGCCACATAAAAGCAAAAAAGATATTATTTAAAAAGAAAAATGGACGGCTAATGAAGTTTCAGAGCTGATACATTACTTTCCACTTGTAGGTCAAGTATCTCAGAGAAGACTCCATCCAGCTGCAGGCACTCCGACTTATTTGATTCGTTTCACTCACTGAAACTGAAATCTTCTCCACTGCAGAAAGTTTCTCCGGCAATGAGCAGCCTTCAAGGTTTTTATGGTCTCAAAATAGCGGATCAAAAAGCTGCACCTGAAGGTTTTGAAATGTCTGTGTACCGGAATGGAGCTCATTATCTGGAGGATGGGGCTTTTGGAAAATCGTCGCTTCTTAATCCACCGCTTAGTCAACATAGAAAATCAAAAAGTGTAGCTAGTGACTTGATGTCAAATAATGGTAATTTGACCAATCATGGATCGTCTCAAGAAGAAAATAATAACTGGATTGAGAAGCTGACCAGAAGGCTTCCAAAATCTGCAGCCGATTTGAATCCGCGCACCCCAGAAAGCACGCTGCTGGAGGATAATAGCAATAGCGCTGGATTCTCAGCAATTACCGGCAAAAGCTTGGCTCTCAGAGCCAAATCTGCTAGCCGAACTGCCACAGTAGTTGATTCTCAAGCAAGTGGGCCGAACCCAATACCTACAGCTTTTGGGGATTCTATTCTAGCGGACAGTTTCACCTCAGTAAGGAAGTCATCCAGTACATCAAGTTTGCAGGATTCAGATAACTGCTCCTCTTCATCAGTGAGGTCGATTCCAAAGTGGAGTTTGAAACCAGATTTTCAAGCCCTTTCAACGGCAGCCATTTTTGAGGGACTTCCTATGACTATGGGTCGAAAAGGCAAAACAGCGCTTGATTAATTGGAAATTCTTTTCTCTATGAAGTTGTGCATTTTCTTTTTCGAATTTTATTTAAGCATTCTTCAGTCATAAGAAGCAGATAAAGAGAGATTAGAGGGTAAGTTATACTGTATTTGGGTGACACTGCATCTGAGTTTTGGTCGAAGTATATTGTCTTCAATTTTATGAGAGCTGAAGTTAATTAGGATCCTGGCAATGGTGGAAACTCTCAAAGCATAGTCATGGGGAGTGGAACCCTGATAGGAATGTACCTTAGATACTTGCATCTGTTTATTAAATTAGATGAAAAAGGAGATGGGACGGGGAATGAATTGAATTTGTTCATAGCTGTATTTTTACTTACAAGGTTTATTATTTTACATTTGTGTTCGAACACCTGTCATTGTTCTCCTTTCATGTTCGAGAGGGGATACCATTTATAGATTGTAATGACATTTCAAATAAGGGTGCAATGAATCTCATTTAAAATATTGATTTTATAAGATTGTCTTGTATGTATCTATCTACATATATATAAATATATATATTGAAGGTATTGAATAAGCATAGATGATGTGGAGACATTACATGGGGTACGGCTCACATGTGGGTTCATGAGATCATATGTAGGTTCAGGTGCAACATAAGGTGGGTGTTTCTATAACAGTTGAGAGGTCACTTGATTGGGAGTTTGCCTTGAGTCTCATAGTTCTCTTCTCATATTGAAATTTTGAGGTGACCTCGTTGTATCTGGCAAGCCTTGTGCTCAAGGCCTTGTGTGGTTTGTGTTGAGCGGGGTTATTGCGCCTAGAGTTGAATTCAAATTTCAAAGCGGCTTTGGCTTTTCACCGGTTTACGTTGACTTGAGAAATAATTAAAACTCAATGCTTGTCGCTACAACTTTATGAATAGTTAAACGATCAAAATGTTATTTGAGCAGAAACAAAAATGTATTTTGTCTATATATATAAACAACAAATGCATAAAGGAATTGAATTGAACTTATTCCTTTTGCCCCCGCCCCCACCCCACCCCACCCCACCCCACCCCACGCCACCCCGGAGGGTGTTAAACTATGGTAGTAATTCTCTTTATGCATCATCTCTTGAAAATTCTCTTGAGAACTCGTCACATTGCCCAACAAATAAAAATGCCAAAAGAGCGAAAATGCCAAAAGAGCGAGCCAAATTAGGCAAGTTCTCTCTTGCCAAAGCAATTAAAGAAAGCGAGTGAATTGAACCACAAATAATGGTTCACTCAACATGCATTTGGCATAATCCTACCATCTTATAAATAACATCACTTTCAAATTAGTAAATAAATATCATCACATGTATTATCTCATCTTCTTATGTATATAGTTATCGTATATTTTTTTATGTGTAAATAGCAATTTTTTTTTTTTTTTGGAGCAAATCAAAACTAAAATTGAATAGAAAAAACGACAAGCCGAACTGACTTGAATCGCTTTTTACACCCTTGGGCCTTGACTTGAGGCCTTGACAAGCAACTAGCCACAAATTGTTCAGCACTTTTCAAAAATAAAATAATTTGGGAATCTGTTTGATAATAATAATAATAATAATAATAATAATAATAATAATAATAATAATAATAATAATAATAATAATAATAATAATAATAAAGAGATATATATATATATATATATATACTGGAGTGTATTTGGACACGATTCCGCCCTTCCACTGAGCCGTTGAGGCACAAAATAACATCAACCGCAATTCGGATAAGAACCCAGAAGAGAAACCCACAGAGACACCAACAATGGGAGCTCTTCAGCTCCTCACTGATTACTCTTCAGCACTGAAATCTGGAAATTTTCTCCACGCTCTCTTCACTTCTCGCTATTACGGCGCACAGTCTCGTGGCCCTCATCGCCTGCTTCCCAAAGCTGCCTCTTCTGAGAACCAGTCGTCGTTTATTAGCCGCAGGAGGTTGATATCCGAGTCCGCAATAGCCATTTCTCTTGCGCCGTTTGTTGGGGGAGGAAAAGGTGGAAGTTCATTAGCTGCTGAAGAACCGCTGTCTGAGTGGGAAAGACTTTACCTGCCCATTGACCCAGGAGTCGTTCTTCTTGACATTGCATTTGTTCCTGATGATCCTAATCACGGTAATTTCTTATCTGTAAAACGGCTTATTTTTATGCATGTAGGTTAGCAGAACCCGAGTTTGGGGAAACCTTTTTGGTGGGCTGGGGGGGGGGCGCTAATCTTGGTTGTAAAACAAGAATCCAGGTGGACGGTTATTTTGGATGAAATGCGGTCTATGGGTGATACATTCATAAGTACTAGAGTTAACAGAAGCAATTCTGATAAATCATGTCGTCAAATAAAATGTGACATTTTGATAACATAAGACGGAGAAAGATGTAAACAGGACCTTTGAATGTCATTATTTATTTAGGACCCCATTTTGGTGCATAAAGAAATTGAAAGAAAACGGGTGATCATCCATTGCAAATGTGACAGTCTTGAATGATTAACTGATAAAATACAGTGTTTGTGCGTGTTTGATGGGCACTACGAAAGCAGTAATAAATTAAATGGCAAAAATTGCTTATTTTTACCATTTCTTGCTATGAGATTTATAATTGGTTAAAATACTGTTACTCACTTTTGAATCACTTGGTCTACTCCCACCTTTCAACTAAATCATTCTGGTTAACTATATTTGCCATTTGGCTGAGAGTTTTTATGGAGATGCCCAAAAAGAAAAGGGAATTATAGTGAACCGTAGAGGATCCTTAGAGAGACATGGTAAATTGAGATTGTCACTTGGGTAGGATTCTAATTACCTTTGTGGATACAGAAGATCTATTTTGCAGTTGAGAAGACAAGTATATCAAGTCTTCAGTAGTTTGTGAGGAGAAAATTTTTAAAAACAATGGCATCAGAATTTTATCAGTCAAAAGACCAATTTTATACTCAGAGATGAAACTGAAAGATTTTCATAATTTTAAGGGTAGAAATATAATTTTAGAATCTTTGGTCAAAATCTCTGACTTTCTGATAACATTTTAAGTGCTTCAAAATGACAAGGAGATAAGTAGGAGGTTTATACTACAAGTCGCAATTTGAAATAGAATACAAGGGCAGTTTCGTATGCTATGCATATGACAGTTTCACATGCCTCTATTCGTTAATTAGTTAATCTACTAATTTTAAAATTTTTAAGTTTCATGTGCTATGCATATGAAAGTTTCACATGCCTCTATTCGTTAATTAGTTAATCTACTAATTTTAAAATTTTTAAATAACAATGTTAACTTCCATGCTTAGCTTAAGCTTGGTTGGTTTGGTAGGTTTTTTACTGGGTACTAGACAAACTATTTTGGAGACCAAAGATGGAGGAAATACTTGGGCGCCACGTTCAATACCCTCTGCTGAAGAAGAAGATTTCAATTACAGATTTAACTCCATCAGCTTTAAAGGCAAGGAAGGTTGGATTGTTGGAAAACCAGCTATTTTGTTGTACACTTCTGATGCTGGAGAAAACTGGCAACGGCTACCATTAAGTGCTCAACTTCCAGGTGATATGGTAAGCATAAGCTTCCTAGGTCTTTATTGTTCTGTTATCTTTTATACTATGAAGCTTAGCTTTGAACTTATGTCATGATAACATGTTGCATGTAGAATTTTGGAATTTTAAAAGAGTAATGCTATATAGTACCAGTAACCCGTCTACATGGTATCATATGATTAGTTAAATCAGGTGGCTCACATGTGCTTGCCTTTAACTTCAGTTGTCATGGAATGCCATGTATACTGGCATATAGATTGGTGCTTAGCACCGGTCACGCTATATAGCATTATTTTTTGGGACAAGGGGTGTAAGGAGAAAAAAATTAATTCGACTAAAGTTATGGATGATTTCCCTCTTTCATATTGAATCCTATTTTTTGGGTTGACACGTGCTGAAGCCTGCTGCCAGCCCCCCGCTGCATCCGCCAGTGGTTGGCATGGTCCCTTTACCTGTTTTCTCAATATATGAATGACATCCCTACATTCTGCTATTAGTCTCATTACCCTGATGTTTCGAATCTCCTTAGTCCTTACAGCATTGAGATTATATATAGGTTTTTGACACCAGAGACAGGACAGCAGCATCAGTATTGACCATATCCTCTGATATATTTCTCAACATCCTGGAGCTTAAGTAAACTTCCAAGACTACTAATTACTGAATAAGAGAACTTATTCTTATAAGGATTGTTTTAACACTTCATTGAGTAATCATCAATAGGAAAATTGTGCATCCCCATTCCTTCTATATGCTTCTAATTGCTGGAACATATTGTTTGAAGCAGCCGCCGAGCAATTGTATTATTTTGTATCAGTGTTTATTCAATCATTCCCCTAGTAACCATTTGAAGTGGAGATAGAGCAAAGGCTTCAAGAGTGGAGAAATGCCTAGCTTGATCATATATGGGGATTAGATAATTCCCAGATAAGCACATGTGAAGAGTCTTAAGATTCTATTAAACACAGTGCTCCTAGAAGGATGTTGAATAAATGAAATTCTACAAGCGGCACATATTTATTATTATTTTTTTATTTTTATTATATGAGTATGTAGAAACTAGTTATGCAAGGAAAAGGTTTGCATCTAAAAAATTGTTTGAGAGGTTGTTATGTTTCTAAATTTTAACTATGAGTTTCTATTTTGATGATTCTTTTTGGACTTCATGTGAACTTTGATGCTGTGAAGTAAAGTATTTGTTGATTATAATGATTTGACATGTTTTACTTTGAGAAACTCACATTCTTATTTTGTAATACAAGGGAATGTGATTGTAAACATTTCTTGCTTTTTTCTATCTTGTATTAAGTAATAGGAAGATAGAATAACAAACATTATATGTTTACGTACCAGTAGTGCCTCAGTTGATTCCAAAGGAGTTGGTAAATTCGTGCCTTGTATCCCCAGCATAAGAATTTGATATTAAATCACTTTTTATCATATCACCTAGCTTCTGTAACTTGCATCTAAATAACTCTAAAAATGTAGATTTTCCTCGACGTTCATTTGACACAGAATGCCCCATTCTTATTGTTTATGTTTGATGATCTAGTGCTACTGGGTTCATTATTTCATCAAGTTTTTCTCTCGTTTGTTGCTGCTTGCTTCCCTTTAGGTAATACACATGCATTTTCTCAATCCTGGGAAACTGATGTTTGAAACTAATAACTAGGTGACACATCGGCAATAAGTTGATGGCTTGACACTAAGACCTGAGTAATATACGAAGCAAACCCAGTAGTTTCCCGCCTATATTTACTCTTAGTGGAAATTTCAAACTTCTTGCTTCAAAATTTTTCTGTTGATGATAGCCCATTGAGCAATCTTTTTCCACCATCGGAAATTTTCATTACGGTCAAGTATTTGCTACTTGAGGAAGCGAATCAGGTGACATAATCCACAGAACATTTTACAAATGAATTTCACTACATACGTCACTTACACACACGCGCACACACATGTTTCTTCCTTTTACATTGAGTAGGAGCATGTATTTAAAATAATTTTGAACTCTACACATTGATATGCTTGATTATAGAAGAGATATCTCCACCAAATGTGCCAAAACTCTTTAACAAAAGTAGGACTAATCAATTTACACTTTCTTCACATAAGTTTCTATACGCCACTCTAGAAAAGAGTGAGTGAGAGGTGATCTCTAATTTTGGTCAACTCAGCTCCATGGTGGGGATAAGGAAAACAAAGAGGAGAGGCCTAGATTCTTTGACTCCAAGGCAAAGCTCATGTGCTGGGACAAGGCTGAAAGAATTCCAAGCAGACACCCTGATAGATGGCGGATAGATGCTGCTGGCAGTCTAGTCTGTAAACGTCTCCACACCTGCGAGGGATGCCTTTGTTATGAGTATGACCATATCATCCCCTTCTCAAAAGGTGGTGATTCTGTGGCGGAGAATTGTCAAATTCTTCAAACCAGGGTAAATAGGTTGAAGTCAGACAAAAACGGAATTGATTCAAGTCAACTGAAAGGTTACTTCTGCAACGTGAAGTTTAGCGATGATGAACTTGACATAATTGAAATGGCTGTTTATGGAAATGTTATCCGACCAGGAAGACAATGTCGTGTGGGAAGTATTGGTGCAAATCTTAGCAAATACAAGTACAAAGATCTTATGATGACTTGCAAGTTGCCACAAAATGTCGAGGCCTTGACAAAAACTTTAAAAATGAAGTGAATATAGATTTGGAAGTTTGAAATCTGATTTCATGTATAGTTTATCATTTTGATTTGTATTATCACTGCTTCAGAGAGCATATGTTTCTGAAATAAACTTGTTTCATTCTTCTGTCGCTCATTTAGGGTAAAATTTTGCTATTTCTACAGCAATTTTTGTGTTCAGAAGAACTTACATAGAAAATCAAACGATTGAATTTTCATTTTCTCCTTAATATATAATCACAAGGGTTATCACTCTCTTTTTATAATTGGACATTACAGGTATATATAAAGGCCACGGGAGAAGAGAGTGCAGAAATGGTAACTGATGAAGGAGCAATTTATATTACATCAAATAAAGGATACAACTGGAAAGCTGCTGTGCAAGAAACTGTTTCAGCTACTTTAAACAGGTAAATTTCTCGCAAGGTAACCTGTTACAGGTCTTGCCAAGAGACATGTACTGCTGAGGAACTGCTGTGGTAATTCATTGTGTATGCATATACAATAATTCTGAGGAGACATGTTTATGTGACATGCCTAGTTGGCGATCGTGTTAGCTGTTTTTGGGCCTTCAAATCCACCACTTGCATAGAAACAATCAATCCTTGCAAACTAAGCCATGTCCTACTTATATCAAATAAACATGTCTCTGTAAGAATACTCTATATGGTTCAAGATTTCTCAGTCTCTTTAAGTTTTGGCTGCACAAATTGATTTTCTGTTTCTCTGTATCTTCTATTCAATCTAATTTATGCAACTCTTCTGATGACATTGTTTAATTTCCTTATGTCTGAACATTCACCTCCCACCCCACTTTTTGTGACCAGAAAGGACACAGTTAACAAGTTTATTTGCAAGGAAGGAACTAGTACATGATGAAGTCCATTGATCAACTTATGTGAAATGCTATATTAACTTGTATCATGACCTAATGATGTTGCAGAACAGTTTCCAGTGGTATTAGTGGCGCGAGCTACTACACTGGTACTTTCAATACTGTGAATCGCTCACCTGAAGGAAACTATGTTGCTGTTTCGAGCCGTGGTAACTTCTATTTAACATGGCAGCCGGGGCAGGTGACATTCTATAATTGTATTAACTGATCAAAATTTGGACTAGATCATCTTATTATCTCTTTTTGGAGAATCATTTTCCAAATTTGGTTGGATTGGATTCATCAACCTTAGCCCAAATGAATTTTCTTTTCTTTCTTTTCTACACTATCTTTTGATAACACTTTTCTACACACTATCTTTGTTCAAGAAAATTGTTGTTGCAAAATATATGTAGCGACAATCAAGCTTTAAATGTTGCTGATGATTATGCATTATCTCAGGCATTCTGGCAGCCACATAACAGAGCAGTTGCAAGAAGAATCCAGAACATGGGCTGGAGAGCTGATGGTGGTCTCTGGCTTCTTGTACGCGGCGGGGGACTTTATCTCAGCAAGGGCACAGGGGTGAGTAAGCATTATATTTTCTTAATATTTGTACCTCAATCACAGCACTTAAAAATCACTTATTTCGTCCTTTGAATAATTTTAGGCCGCAAATTCATCTTATTGTCCAAGTTCTGTTGCGTTCGTCATTTGACCTTTTATTTATTAGGAACCAAACAGTCAAATATAACCGGTCTGTTATGAGCCTTTGCACCTTTTTACTCGTCAAATTTTTTAGTTGCTCAACATTTCAAATAACCATCTAGAGTATATTTCTTCACATTAGCTTTTCTATGGATTAAGTTCTGTGTAGCGCATACATCAATTTTGTTTATTGGGAGGTAAAAGTAATTTAAAGCCTTGTAGTAGGACAAATTAGTGGAATGGGTACTTTCTTCGTTCGTTAACATAGTCACTACTTTTTGCTAGGTATCTATCAATTTTATTAATTTTGTTTTGTTTATTCAGTTGCTGTTATTATTTTATTTATTTTTTATTTTTTAATTTTGTGGTTGGCTTTCATTATAATTTATTATATGTTCTAATGCTTTCTGTTCATATACTTTTCTCTTGAAAACATCTTTGTGCTTTTCAAGTTAAGAGTTCTCCTGTTTATTGTTGTAATTACTTGATGGTTCAGCTTTCGAAAAATATTCTGTCTACTTATATGAATGCTGCTTTCCAGATAGAAGAATTTGAAGAAATATCAGTGCAGAGTCGTGGTTTTGGCATTCTTGATGTTGGGTATCGTTCTCAGGTGTGTTTGAATTTATACAATGGTGATATATTTTCAGGATGATTTTTCTGTAAGTGTAGAGAAAAGGATCTAAAAAACAAGATTTTATATGATAGTTCCTAGACTGAAGTGTTGCAGAGGGAAATTCCTTCTACCGCTTAAGATGGATCTTAAAATTTAGCATCTTAGTTAAAAGTATCTATCTGTGAGAAGGTTAAACTGTTGCACCTGAACATGATTCGGCAGTGGCAATGTGAGTACTGAAGCATAGATGCTTCTTACTGTTGCAAGAATCTAAATTGCAGCTTGAGTTTAAGAATCTGTATGAGTGATGAGTTTTGGAAGTCGGCAAAGAATCTGATAGTGTCCATATGTAATAAAAGAATAAGAATGCGTACAGATAAAGGTTGAAGCATGTGTTGGCTTCACTACTATTATTATTTGCGTGTTGAATGTGTTGGCTGCATGTCCCCAGCTTTTATTTTTGATTTTTTTTTTTTTTAACTCTAGAAAAATGAATGATTTAAGTAAAGAGATGGGCTAAAGAAAGAAGGGGAAGCAATACATATGATTAATTAAATTAACATGAAAAATGGATTACAATTTTCTAAAATCCTTAGAAAAGTCATGTTTATATTGATTTTACAAGGGTACTAAATGAGAAATCACAAATTCCTGTGTCCAAATTAATTAGTTAAATCATAAAATTAAGTTTAATCTATTCAGTTTCTTGTTGTCATCAGTCAATACTCTTTTGTCCCAGCAAGAAAGCAATGCCTTTTAGATTAATAATACCGGTTGTCCATGGGCCATTTACCAAGTGATCCCAAAAATCACTGCCTTTAACTGTGTTTCTTTTATCTTTGCATGTTACTTATAAAGTTCCGTGTCGCTCATTATCTTGCCGCTGTAAATTTGTAGGAGGAGGCATGGGCTGCTGGTGGTAGTGGGATTCTGTTAAAAACCAGTAATAGTGGGAAGACGTGGACTCGTGACAAAGCAGCTGATAACATTGCTGCAAATCTGTATTCTGTAAAGTGAGTTCATTACTTCATTTTCACTTTCTAGTAAATAAACTAATTTACTTGGTTCTAAAAAAAATTATTTTGAATATTGCCTCCTCAGGCATCCCTGCATCATCATCATCATTCTCATTTCTGTTTCTCCATTCTTTCACATTTGCTTTCTCCTTCCTCAGCTTTTTGCTTAATCACTTTTTGATTTTTAAATCAACATATGGCTATACATGCTAAAGAGTGGTTATATTGCAATAGTCGCAAAATGCCTTGCACCATTGATAGAAAATTTTTTACTACCTAATTGCTTTCCACAGCATTTTAATTCTCTACAGCTTTACGACTTGTTAATGCATCCACTGCAGGTTTATCAATGACAAGCAAGGATTTGTGCTGGGGAATGATGGAGTCTTACTAAAATACCTAGGATGAATCAACAGTTCGTCATGGTAAATTTTTTCTCATTTGTTTGAGTTCCTTTCATGTGCACTTCTTTTACCTTAAATGAGAACCATGGAAATGAATTTGGAACAAACTGTAAAGGTTCTAATTCAACAGAGGAGGTCCAGATGTTGAATTGTTATTTGTAGCGAATGAAAAATAGCTCAACTTGAAATAATGGTCGAAAAGACAGTAAGAGAAGCATGTCTAGCTGAGCTTAAAAAGTTTGCAAAAACAAGTTTTTGAAATAAATTGATATACCTATCAAATTTAAAAGTGAGTTCCTTTGCAAGTTGTGTTACTTTCAAAATAAGTAACTTCTTTACGTAAAATTACTAAAAAAAATGTTATCCAAACATGCTCTTAGCTTTGGTTAAAGTAAGCTAAAAGAGATCTGTGGTGGGTGATTATTGGACATTTCCATCTTGCAACTTAAATAGAATTGAGCTTGGAAGTTTTTGGGTTCTAAATTTGCAGGTTCCTTGCTGATGACTTGAGTTTTATTTAGCACCTACCTTGAAAAGCAAAGACATCAAATACCCTGCTGTGAAATTGTAAATCTGAGGGAAGCTTCCATATCTAAACTTGTTCAAATCATCGGCGAATGGTTATAGAGTGTTCATAATGGAATAGGTATTCGGATTTTTCTAGTTTTGAGAGTAAATATTACAGTATATATCTTCTGAAAAGTGGTTTCTATAACCAAGAAGACATTCTATGTTTTGAATCTATTGTTATACATGGTTTATTATTTGTATCTTTGTCACTTTATTTTGAATTATGTCATTTTGGAGTGTGATAAGTTCCAAAAAATCCTTTAATGACATGCATATATTATACTGTATAATAACTTATACATAATTCAAATGACACGATTGTTGATATACCAAATATTCAAATGAAGACATTTTATGCATGAAGACTATTCATATACTGAATGATCATCAACACGATAGCACGTCGTCTGGACTGGAAGAAGTCGTACCGTTTATTGGGTGATGCCGTGAAGAAGAGTAGAGCCGCGCAGGAGAATTTTGAGCAATTTTGGGTCTTTACTATCAATTTAGGGCTGTGTTTTTAGGTTAAACTTTGTACTGGATTGAACTTGGGTTCTGACAGTGGTGGATCTAGATATTTCAAATAATAGGGGTGAATAGTAACAATAGAAATGAAATTAAGTGTAGGCAATTTTTTATAACTGACACTTAAAAATATTTTTAATAAAATCATACATGACTATAAAATATTATGTCAACCAATTAAATGTTAATTCAAACCAAATCATTAGAAATTATTGTAAACCTTAAAAATTTTGTAACTTAGTATTGAACTAGTAAATAAAAAAAGGAAAAAAGACATGAACTGCTAAATGATTGATAGCTTATTAAAATGTTGAATATTACTTCTAAGATGTAAAATCAAGCAAAACATTAAACAATAAACATCATTTGCAGTAATTCTAAAATTTAACATCAAACCCCTCTTGTTGATTGTTAAAAAAAAAGAAAAAAAAAAGGAGAAAAATAAATTGAAATTGAGCAAAATTGTCATTTGAAACAAGAAGCCCAAAAATCCATCTCTAGTACTTTGATCTTAGTAAGGAAATATGGAAGGAGCAATTTATAACTGCTCATTGCTGATTTTTTTATTATGTATTTGAAAATTTGGGTTTTTCTTTTTTGGTGAGTAGTAGAAATGTGGGTTTCAAGTTTCAACACTTTTGCTCTAGAATGTGACAAAAGCAGAGAAGACAAGATATTAGTAGAAGTGAATTACAACTTTGCCCTTAAGTTTTTTTATTACTTTTTTTTAGGGGCCAAATATGGAAATTCCTGATTCTAAGTTACGATATTTTATGATTTTCCTTTTTTTGGCTATGAGGCCACTGCCTCGAAGCCCCCACTTTAAATCCTCCACTGGTTCTGGACTTGTAGTTCGAGAGGGGATAAAAGAGAGAGAAGAAAAGAAATCGTCCCATAATCTGAGGCTTGTGCCTCCGCCTCTGGCAAAACAGCCTCCGACTGGTGCCTCAAGGCACTAGTGGAGAGCCTCCGTCTTGTTTTTTAATACTATATATTTTTACCCAGTAAGTATATTTTATTAAGTTATTACTTTTGAAAAGAAAAAATACCTATGCAAAAAAAATTAAAAAAAAATAAAATACGAGAGCCAGAGTGTATGCATAGAAAATTAAAAAAAAAAAATCTTCTTTAAAATCATTGGGCGGAAAATCCCTTTTTTTTTAGCCATTTTTCTAAGACCGGGCAAAAATATTCACAAGAAAAAGGAACAAAACCTTGAGAGACAAAAGTATAAAAATACTCTTTTTAGAAGTATATTTTTCGAACAAAATTTCTTGATCGGCATATAGAGATTTGTCCATCCTGTACTTCCCAGTTCTGAAATTTCAACCCACAAATGTGCTTAACGCTAAAAGGCCAAACACAAGTAGATTTCTGGTTAAATTCTCTTTCTCTGGTTAAACCCCAAATCTGTTAAGATTTCAGGGTAAAATCCGCCAAGAAATCAGCTTCTAAGGTGAAGACCCTTTTATGTTAACCCCTTTCTTTTCTTTTCTTTTCTTTTTTCAGGAAAAAAAAATCATTGTAATAAGCTTGTTGGTTAGTTTGTCAATTGATTAAATTATAATGTGTAGGTTATACGGCTCCTAATACCAAACAGATGAAGGAAGGTTCGATTTTCCTGTTATGCTCAATAATGTTACACCTGTGGTTTTTATTGGATAACGGTTGGTGTTGGTTTTGTTTCCCAGATAAGAGAAAATCCGAAGAGACTGAAGAAACGCAAGTGGGGACGAAGAAGCAGCAATGGGATGCCATACCAGTAGTAGATGAAGAACGGGCTGATGTCAAAACTTTAGCTGCCGGACAAGATCAGAAGGTTCAACCTTTTTACATTTTTGTTTCTTTTTCTATTTTTGGGTGCGAGACAATGCTTCATATTTTTCCAAGTCTAATATGAAGTTTTCCCTCGTTTGCTTTTATTTATTTACTATTTTTGGGGGGTGGAGGTAGGGGGTGACATATGGAGCATTTCCTGGCCTGCTTTATCTTAAGACTGGGGATGAAGTCAAAGTTATTTTGATACCGTATTCTGCATTTTCAATTTTCATGAGTAGTCTTCTTATATCTGGGCGTTTTAGCCTATGTCTATTACGTAGGTTTCAAGTAGAAAAGCGTTAGCACCGGCCAATAAGGAGCTGACTATGTCAGCTAAGAATGGCGCTCTGACACAGAGAGAAGAGAAAATTAAACCAGACGATAATTTGGCTTCTGAAACTGAAACTGGAGGTTCGGTTGAGGCCTCTGGTGCACCTGAGGAGGATCCAGGGAGTGCAACTGAGAATTGCCTTTTAGCTGATACCATAAAAAAAGAATATGCAAGCTATGGTAGTCGGTCTGTTTCGGAAGATGATTTTTCTGCCACCAGCCTAACGAAAAAAGGTCTATTCTTTTGCACTCTATTCATTAATGAATCCCTGTGTTTTTGTTGTGGTCATGCTCTTCGGATGTGTGAGTTTGCACGCATGTATAACAAAATTGGTTTGTGTTTTCTTCATAGATAAGAGAAAATTGGAGGAAAATGAAGAAATGTATGTGGGCGCGAAGAAGCAGAAAAGGAATGTTATAGCGGTGGAGGAGGTAAAAAAGAGTGAGATCGCAACTTTGGAAATCAAACAAGATCACAAGGTTCAACTTCTAAATCTTTTGATTTCTTTTTCTCTGTTGTGAAGCAATATTCCATTTCTTACAAGTCTGTTAATATTTTCTATTTGTATATGGAGTTCTCCTCCGATTTTTAATGTTTATTTTTACATTTGGATTTGGATTACTTTATCCTCTTCCTTTTTCCCACTGAGGATGAAGTGAATCAATATTTTTTTCTTATTAAGCAATGTAAACCTCTATGAGCAGTCTGAATATGTTATGTTTACTATGCAGATTCCAACTAGCAGTGTATTGGTGTTACCTGAAATGGAGCTGGCGGTGGCAGCTAAGAGTGGCCATGATTTGATTTCAGAAGATGAAACACCTGAGAAAGTTCCTGGTTCTGCAACGGAGAATGCTGGTGCACCTGAGAAGATTTCTGGTACTGAAAATGAAAATGGCCTTGTAGCTGCTACCAAGAAGAAAGACAGTGCAAGTAATGATACTTGGTGTTTTTCTGAAAATCATGAACTTGCTCCAACCGTGCATGTTATCGCAGCTGTGCCTTCAACTGAAGATGCTAGTGCTATGATAACTAGAGAGGAAGAGGAGAATAGACATGGGGAAAAATCTGAAGAGACGGAGCCTTCAAATATTCATGAGATAAAAAATGTACTAAAAAATTTAGCACTGTGTAGTAGGCTATCCTCATATAGACTTGTAGGTTCATGACATTCACACGTGGACTTTATTGTGGCAGTCTACCCCAGTGTCAGAGGAGTCTTCTGGAGACGATGATGAAGCCTCTACTGACAGAGAGGCAGAAGATCTTTCCAGAAATCCTGAGGAATTGGTAAATTTTATTTTCAGTAAATTAGAGATTTCCTCTACGAGAGTTTATTCCTTTCCCCTTCCTCTGCTTCCTACTCACAAGCTTTTTATTTTGTCATGCTCTGTGTATTACTAGACCCAATGAACTCTGCTAGCTGCTTTTAGTGGACTTCTGGGGTTATAATACATTGAATTAATTGACAACAAATAATCAACTTCCAGAAGTTTTCTGTGTCATGCTTATGCTTGGTTTTCTTGTGTGTGAGTGCTCACGTTTTTCTACACATATCATCAGCCTGCTTTTACCAGGCTCTTGTAGAAAATCTATATTCTTTTTTATTTCTGGTAACAATGGATTCAAGTTCCCTCTTCTTTTTTTCGTTCTTTCTTTTTTTTTTTTTTTCTTTGGTGCCTCAAATATTTACTTTAAATCTGCAGCCGATTACCCCTCCCACTCCGACAGTTCAAACATCGGCTGCCAAAACTCTGTTTGTTGGGAACCTCTCCTTCGCTGTTGAGCGGGATGATGTGTATGTATATCATATCCTTCAGGATTTGGCACGTAGAGTTAAAGTTAATATATTTGCTGAGAATTAATTGTAACACAGTGAGAACTTTTTCAAAGACGCTGGGGAACTTGTAGATATTCGTTTCGCGATGAACGAAGACGATTCATTTAGGGGATTTGGCTATATTGAGTTTGCTACTGTGGAAGCAGCAGAAAAGGTATGTTCACTTCATGTTGTATGTTATAAATCAAATTTTAGGAGATTCTTATACATGTTTCTACATATGCGTCATTGTAATACAAGTATCAAAATCTGAGTAATGTCAAAGTTGATTAAGAATATTGGGGAAGTAATCATTTTTGGTTTATGCCATAATAATTATTTAAGGCATGCTTCAACTTATATGTAATCTAAATAGAAATAACAATAACTTATAGTTGATACATTAGTTAGGGTGCAAATTATTTATTTGCAGGCCCTCCGGGAATTAAATGGTAAATATTTGCTGCATCGTCGGGTGAGACTTGACTTCACTAGGGAAAAGGGATCCTACACGCCGTATAGTGGGTATGGCATGTGCCTACATTTTGTATGATTTACTGTTTACAGAGACATGTCTACACTTTATATGATGTTTAAGGTTTATGTAGATGATTTTAGATTCACAGACTTTTGTGCCTATATGCAGTGCAGGGACGAGCTCGAATCAGAATGGAGTTAGAGCTCAAGGGCAAACTATATTTGTCAAAGGCTTTGATATAAGAGATGGTGAAGAAAAGGCACGTCTCCCTTCTTCACATTCCTTGCATTTGAATCCTTATTCTCTCTATTAGATGCATGATAAAGTATCGAATTCATGAGTTTCAGATAAAGAGTGCACTGGGGGATCATTTTGCATCCTGTGGAGAAATCACAAGAATTTCCATTCCTAAAGAATATGGTGGCGGTTTTAAAGGGTTTGTAAACACCCCCACCCACCACTACTTCTCTATCTTTTGTTGGATATTTTACCTGGTTCTTGCATTGTTTTGATAGTAATATATCTTTTGTCTGGACACGTCTCTTTCTTCTTTTATTAGCAAATTTGCAATATGCCATTTTACTTTGTTCTGATGCATCATCTTGGAGCCATTGCTATAATGTCTAGCGGTTTAATCCCAATCTTGTGTCCATATGGCAACCAATTTATAAATGAATTCATTTATAAATGGGTGAGGCTCAGGTGGATGTGACATGGCCTATCAAATCCATATGAGGTGTCAACCACAATGCTTGATGCCTTGTAACATTTTAAATTTGTGATGAGATATTCTTTGACAAGGAAACGGAAGTCTGAAAAGTGTCACTGTCCTCCTTCCTTGAGAAGTTATGTCATAACTTGTAGTATTGTCTTAGTATATGCTTCATAGCCTGTGAAGCGCCAAAATTTTTTCTTTTCATTCTTTGATCATATCCTAGGATATATGGCTGTGTTTGTATTCATGATTTTAAGTAGGACCTGTTGTCATTCATGAGCAAGCATAAGGCTGGTTAATGCATGGGATTTTTGCCATGTTCAACATTATTCTTAGATAATTCTTATTTCGATGATTTTTGTTTCTGTTGTGATTCTTTAGTTGTATGCAAAAATCAGTGAGTTCACAAATCTAATTAGTTGTTTGGATCCTTCATTTTCTTCTTAAACAATCACCATTGATACATTATAATCATGGTTAATTTTCAAAAACCTCCAGGAAACGTGTCGGTCTCCCATGTGCACCACATGGGAGAGAACTCACTGGTGGGTCCCGGAAACCACATGTGGGTTCTCCCATGTGGTGCACATGGGAGACTGACATATGTCCCGGAGGTTTTGTTACAAGACCTCCAGGAGGTTGTTGAACATTATCAATAATCTTATACATACATTGAAGATTCACGTGAGTTGGATGTTTCTGTTTATTGTGTTTGATTCCTTTTAAACTGAATCATTTGGTGCATGCCGGTTGGGCTGAATTTTAAACCAGTCTGTCGTACTTTTAAATGATTTCTTAGGTATAATCTGTGTGCCATATCTTACACCTGTGTGGAGGTTTTTGATATATTGCTTTATGTGATGAGTTCACCATATTCTGGACCACAGCATAGCTTATATTGATTTCAAGGAAGCCGACGCCTTTAACAGTGCCCTGGAACTCGATGGTTCTAAATGTGGAGAAGATATCCTAAGAGTGGAAGGGGCAAAACCTAGACGTGATGGTCATGACAGCGCTTGGATTGGCAGAAATGGTGGAGGAATTGCTGGTGGTAGCTATGGAGGTCGACATGGTGGTGTCGGTGAATACAATGGTCATTTTGGTGCTAATGGGCGTGGATATGGTTATAATTTTGGTGGAGGTGGTCATGTTAGCAGTGATGAACGTGGGTATGTCGGGCATTCTGGAGGTGGTGGTCGTTCTGGAGGTGATGGGCGTGGATATGGTGGTCGTTCTGGAGGTGATGGGCGTGGATATGGTGGTCGCTCTGGAGTTGATGGGCATGGATATGGTGATCGTTCTGGAGGTAGTGGTTGGGGATATGGTGATCGTTCTGGAGGTAATGGGCATGGATATGATGGACATTCCAGAGGCGATGGGCGTAGATATGGTGGTCAGTTTGAAAGTGATGGCCGTGGATA
This sequence comes from Nyctanthes arbor-tristis, assembly GCA_963692815.1. NCBI lineage: Eukaryota > Viridiplantae > Streptophyta > Magnoliopsida > Lamiales > Oleaceae > Nyctanthes > Nyctanthes arbor-tristis. The sequence continues at coordinate 66,311 of CAVNYN010288364.1, read as the reverse complement.
TGGTCACTTTGGAGGTGGTGGCCGTGGATATGGTGGTCGGTTTGGAGGCACTGGCCGTGGATATGGTGATCGGTTTGGAGGCACTGGCCGTGGATATGGTAGTCATTTTGGAGGCACTGGCCGTGGATATAATGGTAACTTTGGAAGTGGCGGCCGTGGATATGGTCACTTTGGAGACGGCGGCAGAGGATGGTGATCTGCCAGGAGGCCTAACGTGGCTGCAGTTGGCATTGGTATGTGCTTGCATCATTCATCCCCAGTTTCTTTCTTTCATCGGTTATTATTATTATTTTTTTTAATTTTCTTTTAACTTAAAAATAACAAGATATCCAAGTGTGTTTCGTGACATGTTTTAAGCGTAGCACTAAATATACTTGTGTTTTGTTACCCACGATGATAATTGGTACAAGGAACCGGTCCTCCAAGCAATTGATATAATTATTGTTTTAATCAATGACAGTTCAAGCTTCTCTTTTATCATGTTTTGTTCATGGGATGGCTTTTTTCCTGTAGCATAGAAGCATGATACCATCTGTTTACTTAACTTTTTATTTTGAAGTTGATAATGGATGCGTTATTGCAGGAAAGAAGACTAGAGATGATATAACTTTAGGAGCTTCACCGGCTATTATAATGGATGTGTTATTATAATGGATCATAATGGCTATTATAACTTTAGGAAAGAAGACTAGAGATGATAATGGATGTGTTATTATAAGTTGATAATGGATGTGTTACCTGAGTAAGCTTCACCCGCTAGATTTCGAGTCAAGTTTAGGAGCTCTTCCATTTGTCTCCAGCCATAACCTTTTTGTCGGAACTGACGAACTATATGTATATAACTGAATGTTTTGCAATGTGCTATTTTCAGTGTTTTGCTCTTTTCTTTTATTTATTTATTTAATTTTAAATCAATGACCACCAATTATGGGCTGTGACTTATAAAACTCAAAAAAAGGAAATAGGGTGTCCTTTGAATCTTACGAGACAGAGATAGAGACATGGATGGCCGTGGTTACTGTACGAATCCATAGACATACAAGAAATTGTCTAAGTGAAGTTAAATGAACGCTTAGCAGATTGGAGAGTGTTGTAAAGCAGCATAGCAACAGTCACTGGTCCAACTCCTCCTGGCACTGGTGTTATTGCAGAAGCTATCTCCATTGCTTCCTCAAAACAAACGTCTCCAAGAAGCCGATAACCATGTTCAGACTTGGAATCCTGCAAAGGTGATGTTTGTAACTATGTGTTCTGAGGCGGCTAAAATATATACTTAAAAAGGTACATATTTACTGTCAAATGTAATTATAGTTTTTCTATAGAAATCGCGTGGTCTCTATTAATTAAACACATAACTGACGCTATATTACAACAAATTAAAGCATGCTTATCATCATAAGAAATCAGAGGTAAACCCTCAATTGGGGTGGTTCCAACGTCAACGACTACGGCACCACGCTTTAACCAACTCCCCCGCACCAAATTAGGCACTCCCGCAGCAGTAATTATAATATCAGCTTCACGGGCAATCTTATCTGGGTTTTTCGTATATGGATGAACAATAGTTACGGTAGCATGGTGCCTCTGCTCAAGAGTTGAAAGATTAGATTTTTACCATGCATGTACAAGATCGAGCAGAAGATTCTCAAACAGTAATTTAAAGTATAAGAAATCATCATGGTGAGGGATTACTTCAACATAGGTGAAGAGATCAGAGGAAGAAGAAATGAGATATTACCTGCAGCAGCAAAGATGTTGGTAATCCAACAACATTGCTTCTTCCAATCACCACAGCCTTCTTCCCCATTATTTCAATGCCAGAACGAAGCAACAATTCAATGCAACCCTTTGGCGTACAAGAAATGAACAAGGGTTCTCTTCCTATCATAGCCAAATCCCAATGTTCATGGGATGGAATCCATCAACGTCTTTTTCCAGGCTTAGCAAAGCCAGTATTCTCCCCTCATCCAAATGCTGTTCCGGTTACATTTGTTAGTAATTGAAAAAAAATCCACCAGAAGGTTAGATCTCAACCATCAACGATTACAAGATTTTTGCGCAATAGAATTTTGATAGCATGGTCAGAAATTTACCTGTGGTAAGGGAAGCTGCAAAATAATACCGTGGATTGGTGGATTCTCATTATAGTTTTGCATGGCACTGCAAACTTCATGTTCTGTACAATTTTCAGGGAGTGTTGTCAGCACGCTCTTAATGCCGGCCTCTTCACTACCTATTATTTTGTTACGGACATAGGTCAGAGAATCTCTCCGTTGACCCACCAGTATAACAGCCAATCCAGGAACCTGACCAATTGACTCCTTCATCCTTCTCACTTCAAGCGCTATGCCTGATCGTATATCCCCTGCAATAGCTTTCCCATCAATTATTTGAGCAACGTGCTTGATTGCTGTCACAAGAATCAGATGAATCATGAAATGGATTCTTTTAGTGTGTATGTTCCTGGAGAATGCTTGAGAGCATAGGCAGAATATTGAAATTTTCAACAACCTATGCCTAGGTCTGAGGGGATGAAACAACAGCTTTAAGTAGCTATAATTGAATAACCATATATTTCAAATTTCAACCATGGAATCAAGAGGCCTCGCTAGAAGATAAATTCAACAAGAGTATTTAAATCTTTAGTGAGCAATTTCGTTGAAAAAAACTTACAAGAAAGGCAAGAGTCCTCACGAGCAAGAAAATGGGAACAAAAAGCAAAGACCGAGAGAGCCCTTTTCTACAGCTGTTCTCATCAGATATTCCTCACAAGGATATGATGGCAGACTCATTGATCACATAGTGAAAGACACTGGAAGTCTGGGAGTTTTCTGCTTCGTCCTTCTAGCACACTAATATATCTTATCGGTGCCTATATTTAGTTCTTCCCAAATAAAACGCTTCTTCTCATATTATGCTTGAACACATACTTTCTTCACTTCATCCCGGAGAATTCAATGGATTTGGTTGGTATCATACTATTACTTCATCCCGGAGAATTCAATGGATTTGGTTGGTATCATACTATTACTATCCCGGAGAATTCAATGGATTTGGTTGGTATCATACTATTACTGCAATGAGACCAAGATTTATTGCGGCTCATGTTTCAAGCAGTCTACACGAAGCTATCATTATATGCAAGAATTTAGGCACATGTTTGGCCTCCTTTTACTTAATCCATATCCAAATGCATATGCATTAATTGCTTAACTCGTACTATATTTAACACTTCTCACCTATTATGAAGATAGAGAAAAAGCTAGAGCAAATCCGGCTGAAAGGAATGTCTTTTAAAGGTTTTATTTAGAGAGGCAAATGCAGCCAGAACACATTACTAGCACGATCTATGTTTATGTCCATACAGAAACAGGGAAATTTTTTATGTGCTTACAATATTTTTGGATAGATGAGTTTTCAGATTGCGCACAATCAGAATTCCATGAATCTCGGCAGTCCAGTGACACAAGAGAGGGAGAAATTAGAATCGAATTTCTGGGAGTGACTATTGATGTACTAAATGCCCTCAATGTGCATGATCTCGCAGAACGCTTCCTTGACCATGCCTGCCACAGGACTGTAACTCTTTGAACTGTAGTACTTGTCATTATTTTTCTTGATTGTTCCTTTTCAAACTGTTGTTAAGTCATCAGCCTCCCAACTATGCACGATGCTCTCACTTCTGTCTGCATCATATCATAAGACCATAGTAAGCTAAAAGACTGGTAAATGTTAAGGTGCCTATTTAGACGCATTTGATAATAGTCCTGAGACCAAAATCAAGTTCTTGCTCAGTTAAAACAATAACGAAATCAAGCTCGAGCTTTTCAACTTAAGATTTAAGATATATTCTAATGTTGATTGGTTCATTTATAGCACTGACACATGGATAAAAAAATGAATGCAATTCATGTGCTACATAAAATATAAAAGTTTTAACTAACAGAAACCATTCACCAAATATTTCACGCAGGGAAATAACCCCCAAATTGTAGCCAAATTTAGGAGATCGTAATCATGTCACACCAATTGCCACTCATAACACAAACAACATCCACAATAATCCCAGAATCCTTTGGACTCTGCTGAACTTCCCAAAAGAAAAAATTATGTCGTATCAAACGTCAAAGTAATGTAACAAAGTTAGAGGTGGCTGGCTCAGGCCAAACATGCCCCAACAACTAGATCTGATTAAGGGCCTTGGTGGATTTGAACTGGTCTGTCTAAAAAGATGATTCGTAATAGCCCCTAGCCTAAGGACCCATTGATATAATGAGCCAAGTCAACCCAACCCATGAGTTTCTTTTCTTTGCGTTCTTTCTTTCTTTCTTAGTGTATGAGTGAGAAAGGAACAAATACAATTGGCGGCTTCCACTTTAGATCTCTTTTTTCTTAGTTTTCCATCTTTTTTATGACTTTTTTCCCAAATTCCTTTTACAATCACTCCTCCTACTTCACAGCCCCAGTATCCACCTTTAGCATTATTTTTTAAAGTATTTCTCTCTCTTCTTTTTTATTTCTCCCACTCTTTTTTTCCCTCCTTACACTTATCTCTCTTTCAGTCTTTCCACTCAATCAAAATGATCTATTGATCTTACTCTTTCTATATACCTCTACACATCAACCCACAATCCATAGTCCTATGTAATCCTTCTATTCCCATCCTATATGGCCGAAACATGACAAAAAAGAATTGTGGGCCCTCACTTTTTCCCCCTAAGTTTTTTTTCTTTTTTCTTCACTTTTTCCTGCATCCTTTCCAAAATATCATATTTCCTACTCTTTTTTCTTACTTTTTCCTTCCCCTTCGCTTCAATTAAAATGATCATCTTCTCTCTATCTCTCACAGCCAAATCATCCCCAATCCACATTCTTGCATTGGAGATACTCTAATTCATGCAAGATTTGGTGGTCAGCAAGACATTGAAGTCGAACTAAAGAACTCTGTTAAAATTTTCTAATAACCAAGCTAATTGAGTTAGCCCTCATAAGTTGCCAGGTTAAAGAATAAAAAAACGACACAGTCAGCCCGTTATGGTGGCTGAACTCGTGAACAGATAAACAACAGACTAAACTGTTCTCTTATCTTGATTAAATGGAGTAGGACATCTGCCTTCCTGGTCTGAGCACACCTCTAAACAGAGTTCTATTTCTGATATAGACATATTATCTATCCACCGAAAACCAATATATCTTTAGCAGATATATTCCAACATTCTTTTAATCATTTCATCGAATACTTCATTGGCTACATGCTGAAATGTGATCCACACACAGAGAGGATAGACTATTAGCGTTGGTATAAAATACAATAACTTTCATGTGTAAAAGCAAAATCCAAAACTAAAAAATACATTTGCAATAAAATACTTACCATTCCTCACATTTTTGTGCATTTTAATCAATTTTAGGTGTTTGCATCAAGCCGAGTACAAGAAGCCGTTCGAATGCGTGCGGTTCGGCGGGAAGGAAGTGATCATAAAGAGGAAACATTTAAATTTCCTAAAAACAGATATCCATTTCTGTTACAGTTGCAAATTGTAATTTTGCAATTGATCGAGGAGTGCAATTTATCTTTACCTTCACAGTCAGGTCACTAGTCTTTGAATTTGAACGCGTTTGGCTGCTGGCGGATTATTTCTTAATTTATTTATTTATTTTTATTATTTTTCTGGGGTTTATTGGCAACTGGGTCCCAAGACTAGATACTGCTGCCTATATTCACATAAATTTAGAAAGTTCAATTAATAATTTTAGAAAAATGAAATTTAAAAACATTTTGCTTTTGCACCTTTATTTAATTATTATTATTCCATTTTAAGTTTTTATTTGTTAATATCAATAGGTATTAAATAGGGACATAATAAAATTAAAAGACTAATTAATGAATATAGACTATAATTTGAGATGAATAAAAAAAAGAAATATTGGGTATTTTCATGGGACGAATGGAGTACATTAAATTCCCAAATATATATGCTATGTCATGAGTGTAATAAGGTCTGTTATGTGTAGCAAGGTCTGTTATGCATGTAAAAAACAATGTTATTAAATAACAAAGTTCGTTAAATGTGCAGCGAGCTATATTACGTGTGAAATAAGTTGTGTTACGCGCATAGCAACCTATGTTATGTGCTCACAATTTATGTTACTTGAATTAAAAGCTATAACATACCCTATTTCTAAATATTTTGAGTTAAAATATCAAGGTTATTGTGCAATAAAATGTGTTATTTGCGTAATAAGATGGACAGTATGTGCAAAAGTTTATGTTATGTAAGTAATAATGTCTATTATGTACACAGCAATCTATAATTTATTCTACACAAATTATACTGTATAACATACCATGTTACATGAATTTAAAATAGTGTAACAACCTTTATTACATAAACTAAAATGTGTAACAATTTATACTATATATGAATTTAAAGACAAAAAATGAAAAAAAAAAAAAGAAAAGGAGAGAGACGCGAAAGAAAAAAAGAGAAATAAGAAAAGAAAAGTAAAAAAAGAAAAAGAAAAAATAGAAGTTTTCGGTAGCCGAATTTCGGCGGCCGAATTGCTAGCGGCTAGCACAAGTATGAATAGCCCATGGGTGGGGGAGAATAATGATACTTGTACTGCGATATTTTGTCCGAGAGAAACCCCGAGCCGAAATATCGCGATAAATTGAACACCCCAACTCCCCAACCCTCCCCCAAAACCCCCCTAAGTTGGCTCTCACGTTCAGATTTCAGAACAGATCGCCTCCCTTCCTCCGCCCCTCCCTTCCATCTGAGAACCCAACGATCCCTCCCCAACACAAGTCCCTCCCCAACACAAGCCTCCGGCAGTCACCTCCGGCAAAGAACACGGCGTGTTTGCCAGGCACAGCAGGTCGGTTGAGGAGAGCAAATTTCTTTGCCAGCGAGGAAGATCGAGGCCCGTCGAGAAAGGCCCACATTTGGTAACCCACATTCTCTGGAATCCGGTGGACTGCGACCGTGGAATCAAGTAAGTGGTGTTGTACATCTCTTGTTTGAGGTTGAAAAATCCCTTCAAAGATTTCATTCCCCCCCCCCCACCCCTTTTTCTTGGTTTCTTAAAGTTTGAAGTAGAAAAAGGCTGAAAATGCACTGAAATAATGGGTTAATCTGTTACCTAAACTTCAAAATTATACTGCATTCTTGTAAAACATAATCTTAAATATAATATAATGATCCTGCGGTTTCTAATCCATTTTTAGCTTAGTCATGGCCATGGAACAGCACTGCTTTGTTTGGATATTTTGTTTGATTTAATTCAAATTTTGAAATAGAGTAAGAAAAATTGAAAAAGTTCGGATGCCCAAAGTCAGTCATTGAATTGTGGTGTTGAGGCTTTGACTGTAAATTTAGGTATTTTCATGTGGAATTGTTTCATTTCACTGCAATTATAATGCATTTGATGTTTTCATATTATCTTGTTTCTATTGAATTCAAGCTTATAAATTAAAGTACATCTGTCATGACAAACAAAATAAGTGCATTCTACCACTTGTGAGCATAATATTTTCAGTTTGAAACTGGCAAGAGAAATGCTTTCCTTTTAACTTCAAAACCACGTACATGTATCCAAAATAAGAAGAGAAATATTTTCCACCGACAGCAAAAAATTTTAGTACTAAATAAAATAGATTAAATTTGACTCAATCAAGATAGATAAAAAAGGAGTTATTGTACACATGAAATGCTAAGTTTATCAAAACTTTTCGGTTACACGATTTGGAACTTTATTTTAATATTGACATCAAATATACAACTTTTGGTCTAAGGATGAAAACTATCTATAAGGTGACACTGAGATTGTGCGTTCAGTAATTAATGACGCTCTTCCGATCTTGCATTTGTTTCTTCCGACAAGATGATCGTTTTTATATTCAAGAAACCAACTCCAACTCAGTACTCTGCATTACTCGAGTCTTCTGATAATTCCATCCGCTGAAAATTTGACAACCCAATATTTGAGAAGCAGGCAATCTCATACAATATATATAAATATATATATTCAAACACCCTTAGCAAGCTATGACACACTAATGACCAGATAATTATATTTTCACGATCAAAATATTGGACCTGATTATCTGTAATTTGTTAAAATACGCATGCATACGGATAACAATGGGGCTGTAGCAGACAGAAATTTAACCAAGTATCTTAAACTTTTTGATGAAGCTTAACAGACTTCGTCCCTGTAATTATCCGAGAAGGCTATCAAAGTACTTTTATAAGCATCTGAAAGCTATTACAGAATCGCCAGCATACGAAACACAAGATTGGACATAATACTCCTCAGTCTCACACACACACACATATGTAATGCCTATCACATCTCTTTAGCCAAATTCACTGTCCCTTCAACTTAATGGCTAGCTTCAAAAGTATATAATTATAATACATGTATGTTGGTAATGACTAAAATCTTGACAACTACCTTGAATTGTTGATTCTTGGGCCCGAGAAGCGTGGTGCAGAAGACAGGAAAGCCTGGCCGCCAACCCGACCACCAGTCTTGGCAGCTGAAGTAGGATCAACTGACCTGAGAGAAAAAACTCCACCAGCCAATGCGACTAGTGCTAGTTTTGCAAACTGATTTTCCCCTTTCCGGCATACTTCAGTTCCAAAAATGAAGAATTAACTACAAAAAGCTAGAAAATTGAAAAGTATCAAGAAATTAGGTATCTTTACTGCATATATACCTGGAAGCATCTTCTGGGTTGTGGTTGGAAGATATAAAAACAGTTTTTAATATGAAAAACAAGACCACAGGGAACAATCAATTACAAAAAACTCTTTAATAACCAGAAAATTCAACAATGTATAAATTCATCCTCAGATCTTGCCCCACGTTCAGCCGGAAACATAAAAAAAATTTTCAAAACCACAAAAAGATGCAAACATACATTTTTACAGAATCCGTTTACACAATGCATAAGTATCACAGAAATTACAGCTTACAGCAACTGTCTTGATTTTATTTTTTTTTTTTAATTCAAGCTTCAAGCAATTTCAAGCTTCAAGCGGCTAACACTCACCGTGGGAAAATAGCACCAGGATGGACGGACTGTTGACGGACGGCCTGTTTCCCAACGCCTACTGCTGCTGCTAATTATACAATAATTTCCGGCAGAGAATACCCAGATCGACGAGCGCCGAGGGAGGACAGAGGTTGGAGTTTTGGGGTTGCCAAGAATGAACCTAGATCCCCTTTGTGTTATAGGGGGGAAAGAATGGAAGGGGAGCCAGCAACCCTTATTTGAATAATAGGGCACTTCCGTAATTTTACCCTTCGGGCATTATCACGGGTAGGCGATACTTTGTACACCTATCATTTTCCGGAAGGGGGATCTAAAAAAATATTATTAATCCCTCCGTTCTGTAAAGATAGTCTAATAATTATTTTTATATAGATTAAGAAATGATAGTTAATATAGTTGAAATATTAAATTATATTTTATCTATATTTATCTAAATCATATAAATTAAGAGTTGCGGTGTCTATAGAAACCACGTTTTTCTTGCTCTTTTTACTTGGTGACTATAGACACAGCACTCTTACAATATAATTTGGCTTGCATTTTATTTTATTTATTTATGTGGTTTTTATAGACACCGCACTCTTACAGTATAATTTGGCTTGCACCTTATTTTATTTATTTATTTATTTTTCTATTGTTATGATTCTCGACTACCAACACACCTTAGGCACCCCACTTTCAGCCATTATCCAACACCTTTTCCTAATTCATTCCAATTGCTTACATCTTATCTTGAATCTGATTTGGAAAATTCTAATCTCCGAGAATTCTTTCTTAAATATGCATATCTTATCATTTAATCTTTTCAATTTTCCTGATTTTCCAAATTCATTCTGTGTTTGGAACCCTATTGTCAACAATGTTGTTGCCCTAATCTTTGGCAGAATTTTGCCCCTCCTCCTTCCCTGAACCGTCCATCTTCTTCACGGGATTCACCTTAGCCATTCATTTTTCCTAATCGTTTTTTAATCTAATAGATAGATGAAGGGCTCGATTTCATTTTCACCGCTTCATGAGGGCGCCAGTCACTTTCCACCTTCGCTGCCTCTGGAACGCGAGCATGCCTGGCTGATACTACTCTACCTTAATTGTTTTTTAATTTTTTTAATTTTTTTTGGGTTGATTTTCCTGTTATACATATTTTTTTTCTAACTTTTTTTCTCTCTCTGTTGTTTCTTAATAATCGAGTTGTCATTCGATTGAGATTAATGAGGCATGTAATTCAAGCGAAGAAGTTCCAAGGTTGGATTCTATGAGCTGAGTTTGAAGACTAACTAAAAGGAAAAATAGCCAAAAAATGTTCTGTTCCTACAAGATGAACGTCCTTCCTTCAATACCCTGCAGACTTTGACTAATACGTCTCAAATGATGCCAACTAAGAGCGAAGATGGTGAGTAATTAGGATCTAATATGAAGGAGATTGGCCTTAATGTAAGCATTTTCTAGGTAGTGCTCCCTAATGGTTGATTGTTGTTGCTATTATTATAATTATTATTATTTCTGTTTTGCATTTAAAAACATTTTTTTGGGAATAGTTTGGAAACATACATTAAGAAGAACAGAAGCAGGTTGCACTATTTTGAACTTTGGATTATAATTTGAAAGCTAAGTATCATATTTCTTCAGTTCTTATTTTTATGAAACACGCAAGACTCCAACTTCTTTTGCTTGCTTTGAGGGACGAGGATGGTTGTATGTGTCTTGTGGCTCAATTCATGTGGATTTATTTGCACTATCACTACTGATTAATAACTTTATTGGCTATTTAGCCATCGACTACATGCAAGACCATGCCTCCGCTTCCAACAATGAAGTCACGAGATGAGTGAAAATTCCATAGAATGGACTATGGGGGTCGCGCTACACCAACTAAGGATGTGGCTAGCAGTAGCCATTTGAATAATGGGGGTTCATTACCTCAGATATCGACCAACAACGTCGTAAAATTTGTGAAGGTTGAAAAGAATTGACAAAATCAACTTTGCCACTATTGTCAAAGTTGAGAAGCTACTATGAAGTTTAGACGAAAACCCAAAAAGGAGCAAAAAAAAAAAAATGCTCGGATTTGCTTAATGTTGTATTGTTTCAGTTAATTTCTTTAAATGCTAGTGTTGCTTAGGCTATTTGTACTTAGTACTCTTAGAGCTTTCTGAATTTCTTATCATTGTGTGCGTATGTGTGTGTATATATATATATATATTATGTCTTAATTAAAAAAAATAGAAATAAAGGAAGCTAAGAGACACTGTTATAAATAATCTAAAATGTAGCTGAAGAAGGAAGATGAAGATGGTGAGAGATTATGTTGCGGAAGCCTTCTTCGTTGCTGGCAACTTTGACGTGATCGTCCCTTCTAAAATTCATCGCTTTTCTAAGAGCTTGTTTGATACTCTTAATTTGGGTAATTTATAATGAAGAGAGAGGTAGAATGTGTATTAGAAATATAAAAATGTGTGAAATGTGTAGTTGCAATTGAGCAATTATCAAATCAAATATCAAATCAATGGTAGGTAAATTTATAAATTAAGAAAATAAAAAGGATCAAACAACCTCTAAATCGAGAAACGAAACTGTGCTATAAACAGTGTAATGAATGAACAGTAAAATTAAAGTTCCCTCTTTTAATATAGTAGGGATTAACAATATTTCCAGTCATCACTTGACTTATCAATTTATGTGTAAATGCTGCTTTGAGACGGTGTTTCCAAACAACTATTATCATTACTCTTAAATGTTTTGTTGTTGAATTACGTTGCTCAGTAGCTTATCTAGCTGACAAGAGGAATCTATTTTGAGGTCCCAGCAAGAGAATGAATGAAATAAAAGACAAGGCCCAGTAAAATGAATTGTGTGCAATAGGAATTCTTTCTTCTCCATGTTGAGGTCCATTATTCTTTTGGGTTAATTTTACAAAATGTCTCTAACCTTTGGATTTAGAATCAGATAGGTCCCTAATCTTTTTTTTTGCTCTCTTGGATCTCCAACTTTTCATAAATACGTACAATAGGTCCTTCTTGTCACAATTCTCTCAACTTTTCATATAAAATGACGATTTTACCCTTTATTCTTTTAATTTTAAAAATAAAATATTTAAAAATAATAAAAATAATTAAAAAATTAAAAAAATAAAACCCCCACCCCACCCACCCCTTCCCTTCCCAAGAGGGCCGCTGAAAATGACTACCAGAGCAATTTCCAAAGGCCAAAAAGTATTATTTTTTGAGTGGGTGGGTGGGTGTTTTGTTTTTTTTATTATTTTTAATATTTTTAAACGTTTTGTTTTTAGAATTAAAAGACTAAATGGTATAATCGTCATTTTATATGAAAAGTTGAAAGAATTGTGACAAGAGGGACCTATTGTGCACAATTATGAAATATTGGGGACCCAGAAGGGTGAAAAAAGGTTGGAAACCTATCTGATTCTAAACTTGGAGACCTTTTGTGAAATTAACCCTATTCTTTTCATATAAGATTATTAAAATTATTAGGATCCATCAAGTCGTGCCGTCTTTTGAAGAATATTTACTGAGGAATATTTTTTTATAAATGAAATGAACTTTCTCATGTTTTTATTTTTATTTTTTAAAATAGGATGTTGTCCAATTTCCATTATTTTAGAAGACATTGTTCTGTTTTTTGTCCAATTAAAAGACGTCGAGTCATATTTAATTTTCTCGGTTTAGGTAAATGGATAAGCACAACTATCATTTTTGAATAATAATTATTTGATCAAAATATATAGGATGAGGCGTACGTGGGTGAATGTTCAACTGCCCACTTCCTAAAGCAAACAAGTATTTCTTATTCTAAGTCATGTTAGCGGCGGTGCTTATTACAAGCGTCATCGAGGCACATTATTTTTACTTTGAATCCAAGGCATTGCACATAGATTATTGAAGTCGTTAATTGGCAATAAGCCAAGTGAAAATATTGTGTAGAATGACAATCGGTGTACACTTTTCGACCTACATCCTATTTTCCGGGCTTTGTCGCTTGGTTTCATCCATATGAAATGCGTATAGACAATAAAATTTTAAAGTCCCTATTGACTATTTTCATATAACTACTAGCTTAATAATCCCACTAGCGACGATAGAAGTAGAAGAAACTTTAGTAACAAACTCTTCCTCACAAGCAATGATAATAAATAAGAGTAATACTGTCATAGTCAATCACTTACTAATGTTGGATTGTACCCATAAAAATGACCCATCTTTAGTTCGAATGCAAGCTGCAACTTGCCTTCTTTATCACATCTAGAGGTCTTATGTGGTGATCTAGGTTGGTCTAGGCTAAGCTGGAGACTTTTCTGTGTTCATGAAATCTTCACTTAACAAATCGACGTAGATAACAAAAAAAGAACACGGACTAATAGACCTTCCCCCCCCCCACTATCTATTGCTGGTCAATGGCTCATTTTTCCTCCCACAACCACTGGCGAAAGATTCCTCAAAAATGCACCAATGCATAAGAAGAAGAGAGATTATGATGCATCAATTGATATACGTTAGTGTTTTAGTATTTTCGATCCACATATAAATATTTCACATTTATTCATAAACTCTTGAGTCTTGACTGGCTATTTTTTTATCGTATTTCTATATGAACAGCGTACATGTGTTAAACTAGTTATCTAAATCAAAAGAAGTTTTCCCGCTCAAACTTTTCCTTTTTTTTAACTTTATTTTGTTTTAGTTAATTTTATTTTGTTATATTTGAACAACTTCTAGAATCTTTCCTTTTTGTCAACGCTTTCCTTTTACGATTATAACTTTAATTTTCAAAGCATTCCTGATATCATTTTGTGGGTTTTTTTCGCTTTCTACCTATCTTTATAATCACATTTTGTCTTATTCGACTTTGGCTATTTTCTTAATTTTCAGTTTTCCTATATAAGATAAATGTGACCTCAGTCTTTGCTCATTTTTCTAATTTATCCATGTTTACTACCTTTCCAACTTTAGACAGTTGTATTCCCAAATTTTTTCATGTTTACTGCCTTTTCAATCTTCAATTATCGCAATCGTTTTTGCAGAGACCATATTTTTCCCGCATCTCTTCTCATGGCAATTACAAACAGGTATCGCAAAGCTTAAAAAACTTTCTTAGACTAAAAATGTTATCTCACTCTTTCTATGATGTAATATAAATTGAAAATACAATTTTTAAACGTTGATAATTTGATTTGATTTTCTTTTCTTTCCTTTTTTTTTTTGGGGGGTTATCTTTAGGGTGACCATGTAGATCCTTTCTCTTTTTTCCGTTTAATTTCAATGAAGAAGCTGACTAAAGAAACAATAATTTTTAATGAGTGTTGAAAGTTTTATTTTAATTGGCTAAGACATATTGAGTTAGATTGGAAAATACTGCACATATCAATTTAATAGAAAATTTATTCAATGCTGACTCGACCTCATGTTCGAGGATACCGTTAAGCGAGGTCACAAATGGTATAATTTTATTTTAGATTTTCAGTTTAAATTAAACTTTTGTTGAACAAATAAGTAATAATGATGATGCTAGTGAGACAAATTGTAAGTCAAAAGTGCACGGATTTGTAAAATGGTAAAGCAAGACGATTCTCTTTGTAACTGTTGTAATAGTCAAAATATTTTTTTATTTTATTCGATATAGGTTTAATTATTTAATATAGCTTTAATTTTTAGATATCATGTCTATGTACATTTTCCGATTACAAGAAAGTATTATGTAATTTAAAATTTAATACTGAATATTGTTATTGAAATCATATTTAGTGTTGTTTGTATTGCTTTTGCATGTCCGACTGATACATAAACTTTAACTTTGCAATGGCTATATTTTATATATTTTTCTACCCGTGCATTGTAAGGATGATTTACTAGTTTTTCCAAATATATCCTTAGTCTCATTAATTACTTGAAGGGTTAATTACATCTAACATCCTTAACCTTTCAAGTTATTATCAATTATGTCTCAAATCTTTAATTTTATTTCTGAGAATCCTTAACCTTTCAAAAACATTATACTTAAGGTCTATCGGAGGAAAACCGTTTAATTTTCCATTAAATTTGGAGGTATTATGGTAAAATATAAAAAAATAAATATTTTAATTTAAAAAAAAAAGAAAAAAGATAAGAACTATCAGAAATGGCAACACTTTTGGCTGTCATTTTAGACAGCCAAAAGTGCTGTCATTTTCGGTAGTACTAGAAGGAATCTCCCCCTTGTGTTGCCAGAAATGGCAGCACTTTTGGTTGCCCAATGGCTGTCATTTTCAGCAACACATGAGAGACTTCCCCCTTTTTGGCTACTATTTCTCCCTCTTTTTTTGGCTGCCAAAAACAGCAGCTAAAAGTAGGAGAGTCTCCCCTACGTGTTGCTGATAACACATGTGATATAGGGATAGTAATACGAACCAAGAATGGAGCACTCAAATAAATCCACTTCATGTGCCCGTTAGACCAATCACAAGAGTAAGAGCTAATAAAATCAAAGATGCTATGGTGGGATTATTCCAAGATTTGGGGCCTCATATTTGTCCAGTGGTTTCGAAAAGGATTAGAGCGTGGCTTGAGCAAAGGAGAATCAAAGGAGATGAACTTAATTTAAGTCCGGACCGAGTCTGCAAACAATTTGGAGATCAGAGGAGATGAACTTAATTTAAGTCGCAGAACCATACGGCCGCATAGTACAGTTCCCTGCGGCTGCATGGTAAAGCAGAATTTTAGCGTTTTTGGGACAGAAACGTGGGGTGGGTGCTATGAAATTCAGTGCGCCCGGACAAGCCATGAGTCGCTGATTTTGACGCCAATTACGTATTTTCTTTTAATTTTATTTCTTTTCTTGGTCTTTTCTTGTTTCCAAAGGACTATTAGGGTTCTTAGATACTATATTAACAAGTCAATTTCATTGTAAACGCATTGAACATTCTTGTGAGTTTTAATATTATAGTGAGGAAATTTCTCTCAATTGCTTCCTTCAAATTTTGAACGATCTGAACTTATCAAAGAGTGTGATTAACTCTTTGTGGCGTTCACACCGCTATCGGTTCTGGATTCCGCATCTTCGTGGGTGATTGGTTTCATATACCAATTGTTTTCAAGTCGAGAATCGCGTGGGTCGTTAGGGATTCCAAATCACAACCGAGTAATTGGCTTTTCTAGGTTGATCTCCAATCTTGTATGGGTTCGTTTGGCATAGTTCCATTGCAAGTTCACATCATTTGGTATCAGAGCCCCAAGCTCTAATTTTCCGTTACATCCATTCTTTATTTATCAATTCGAATTTGTTCTTTTTTTCAAAAAAAAAAAAAAGATTTACACTTTGCTTCTGCTTTGTCGTAAATTCCAAAGAAAAAAAAATATTACAACGTTGCTTCTGCCTGTTTCATGAAATTCCAAGAAAAAAAATTTCCATCATTATCATTCTTTCTTGCTCATGTTTCTGTACTATTCTTAGCTAGTCATTATCATTCTTACTCATTCCAATTTCCTTACAGTCCCTAGTTAAGTTCTTGTTTATACATTCCTATAGTTGTTGGTGGTAGTGTGAACTAAGTGAAGAACATCATTGCTCAGGTGAGTTTGTTTGGTTCATTTTTTTTTTTTTTTTTTGTAACGAGAATTGAGAGGCTAAAGTGGTAAATGGCAGTATGGGTGATATTATCATCGGGTAAGAGCCTAGTGTGAGTGAAACACGGGTGATTCAAACACGTGAGGACACTTGCACACACAATTGCACACCATGTCAGAATATAATTCTACCGCTGGACAAAACAACAATGCACAACTTGATGAGATAAGGGCTGTGGTTAGGGAGATAGTGGATGAAGTGAGGCGAGAACTACAAATACAAATGGCGAGAATAGAGAATAGGATGGCTGAATTAGAAGTTGCTCGGGTTCCACAACTAAGAGGAAATAATAATGGGTCGAGGAGGCAACGAGTGAATATGATGATGGAGGGCAACGAATTAGAGTTAGTCCATAAAGCTGTGAAGGTGGAGAATCAGTTGAAAAAGAGGGCATCTTTAAAACCATCCATGGGGTCTGATAGAGGTTGGCAGCCTAGGTGGAGAGATAACAATAAAGGTAATAACAAGCCCGCTTGGAAGGGAAAGAATGAGCCACCGAAGGGGAATCAAGTAATGGATAACAAAGGGAAGGCTAAAGTAGAAGTTCAACCTCCTAGGAATCGGGATACAAGGTGCTTTAAGTGCCAAGGTTTTGGGCAGGTGGCGACAGAGTATCCTAATAGGTGTACTATGTTAATGAGGGAGGATGGAGAAGTTGAGACCGAAGGAGAAGAAGATGAGGAGCCTTTTTGTGATGATGAGTCTAGTGAAGATCCCGAGGCTATTGGGTTGATGCCCGTGCCAGAGACTTTTGTTTCTAGATGAGCCCTCAACACACAAGTTAACGTAGATGATAATACGCTACAGAGGGAGAACATATTTCATACACAATGTTGGGTAAGTGGCACACCTTGTAGTATGACTATTGATGGGGAAAGTTGTACCAATGTCTTTAGTGTTCTATTTGTAGAGAAGCTTGGGTTACCTATAATTAAACACCTAAACCATATAAGTTGCAATGGCTTAACGAATCAGGAGAAGTTAGGGTGAATAAGCAGGTGTTGGTGACTTTTTCCATAGGAACATATACAGATAAGGTCTTGCGTGATGTGGTTCCTATGCAAGCCACACATATTTTGTTTGGAAGACCTTGGCAGTATGACAGAAAGACTATGCATGATGGGTACAAAAACGGGGGTAGTTTCAAGGTGGATGTAAAACCGGTTACACTTGCTTCTCTGACTCCACATCAAGTTTTTGCAGATCAAATGAAATTAAAAAGTCAGGTTGAGGAGAAAGAGAGAAAAATAAGAGAGAAAGGAAAAGAAAGTGAGACTTCGAAATTGAATGGAAAAATGAGAAAGAAAGAAAGAGAGAGTTCAAGGGAAAAATGAGTGGCCATGAAAAAATAAAAGGAGAACTGAGTGAAAAGAATAGAGAGGGTAAGCAAAAAGAGTGTTTCTTTGTAAAAAAGAGTGAGATATCAAGGGCCCTTTCGGAAAACCAACAACTTATCTTGTTGGTGTACAAGGAGTCATGCCTTGTACTTGATGATTCTAACTCTTCCCTCCCTCTTCAGTTATTTCTCTTTTGTAGGAGTTTGAGGATATCTTACCAGAGGAACTACGAAGTGGATTGCCACCAGTTAGTGGAATCGAGCACCAAATTGACTTTGTTCCTGGTGCCGTCATTCCAAACCGACCCGCTTACCGAAACAATCCAGAGGAGATAAAGGAGTTGCAAAGGCAAGTGGAGAAACTCATGAGTAAGAGCTATGTCTACGAAAGCATGAGCACTTGTGCAGTCTCAGTTTTGCTTATCCCTAAGAAAGACGGAACATGGAGGATGTGCATAGATTGTCGTGCTATAAACAACATCACGGTAAAGTATCGTCATCCAATTCCTAGGCTGGATGATATGTTTGATGAACTTTATGGTGCTAAGATTTTTAGCAAAATTGACTTAAAAAGTGGGTATCATCAAATTCGCATGAAAGAATGAAATGAATGGAAAACGACTTTTAAAATTAAATACGGGATGTATGAATAGTTATTTATGCCGTTTGGTCTTACAAATGCACCTAGTACATTTATGCGTTTAATGAATCATGTTTTACGTGTTTTCATTGGGAAATTTGTGGTGGTGTATTTTCATGATATTCTGATTTATAGCAAAGACTTAGACAATCATGTAAAACATCTTAAGAGTGTGTTTAAGGTTCTAAGAAAATAATGGTTTTATGCTAATCTTGGTAAAAGCCATTTTTGTTTGGACAAAATTGTATTTCTTGGTTATGTGGTTAGTGCTAATGGGATAGAGGTTGATAAGGATAAAATCTAGGCGATTAAAGATTGGCCAACCCCTAAGAGCATAACTGAAGTTAGGAGCTTTCATGGACTTGCTAGTTTTTACTGTAGGTTCGTTAAGGATTTCAGTACGCTAGCAGCACCATTAACTGAGATAATCAAGAAGTCGGTAGGATTTAAATGGGGAAGTAAACAAGATCTTTTATTCCAAACTATAAAAGAAAAGTTGTGTTCTGCTCCTATTTTAGCTTTGCCAGAGTTTTCTAAAACTTTTGAAATTAAATGTGATGCGTCGGGAATAGGCGTTGGTGCTGTTTTGATACAAGAAAGGAAACCGATCGCATTCTTTAGTGAAAAGCTCAATGGGGTGACACTTAACTATCCAACATATGACAATGAGCTATATGCATTGGTGAGGGCTTTGGAAACCTGGCAGCATTATCTGTGGCCAAACGAGTTCGTGATTCACACCGATCACGAATCATTGAAACACCTAAAGGGGCAAGGTAAGTTGAATAAGCGTCATACTAAGTGGATGGAATTTATCGAAACCTTTCCCTATGTGATAAAATACAAGCAAGGAAAAGAAAATGTGGTAGTCAATGCTCTTTCAAGAAGGTACGCCCTAATTTCTACCTTAAATGCTAGGTTATTGGGATTTGAATATGTGAATGACTTGTATCCTGATTTCTCTAGTATTTTTGTGTCTTGTGAAAAGGAGGCAATTGACAAGTTTTATAGACTGGAGGGTTATTTGTTTAAACAGAATAAATTATGTGTACCCACTAGTTCATATGCGGGAGATATTAGTTAGGGAGGCCCATGGTGGGGGATTGATGGGTCATTTTGGCATTCAAAAGACCTTAGATGTACTCCAAGAACACTTTTATTGGCCTAAAATGAGATGGGATGTGAAGAGAATTTGTGGAAATTGCATAACTTGCAAAAGGACTAAATCTAGGGTGTTACCTCAAGGTTTATACACATCTTTACCAGTGCCTAATGAGCCTTGGATGGATATATCTATGGATTTTATTTTGGGCTTACCTAGAACTAAAAGTGGTAAAGATTCAATATTTGTGGTGGTTAATTGGTTTAGTAAAATGGCTCATTTTATAGCTTGTCAAAAAACTGATGATGCTACACATATCGCGAATCTTTTATTTAAGGAAATAGTGCGGCTTCATGGGATTCCTAAAAGCATTGTTTCAGATAGGGATGTGAAGTTCCTTAGCTATTTTTGGAAGATTTTGTGGGGTAAGTTAGGAACCAAATTATTATCCTCTACTAGTTGTTATTCATCCAAGTTATTATTCTCTACTACTTGTCATTCACAAACCGATGGTCGATCCGAAGTAGTGAATAGGACTTTGACTCAATTATTACTCACTATCATCAAGAAGAACCTAAAAAGTTGGGAGGAGTGTTTGCCTTTTGTTGAATGTAAGTATAATCTTACTGTTCATTTTTCTACTGCATTCTTACCTTTTGAGATTGTTTATGGATTTAACCTTTTGACTCCGTTAGATTTGATTCCTCTACTTGCGGATGAAAGGGATAGCTTAGATGGTAAGAGAAAGACAGAGCTGGTAAAATCACTTCACGAGAAAGTGAAATCACAGGTTGAGAAACGAAATGAACAATATATTTCGAGGGCAAACAATGGCAGGAAAAAGGTGACATTTAAGCCCAGCAATTGGGTTTGGCTTCACTTTAGGAAGGAACGATTTTCTAAGCAAAGGCATTCCAAATTACAACAAAGAGGAGACGGTCCCTTTCAAGTCATCGCGAAGATTAATGATAACGCATATAAATTGGATCTTCCTTGTGAGTATAATGTTTCCGCTACTTTCAATATTTCCACTACTTTCAATGTTAGTGATCTCGTTCTGTTTGATGTAGGTGGTGATTCATGGACGAATCTTCCTGAAGAGGGAGGGGATGATACGAACCAAGACAAGAGCACTCAAATAGATCCACTTCATGTGCCCACTGAACCAATCACAAGAGAATAGCTAATAAAATCAAAGATACTATAGTGGGATTAGTCCAAGATTTGGGGCTTCATATTTATCCAATGGGTTTGAAAGGATTAGAGCGTGACTTGAGCAAAAAAGAATCAAAGGATATGAACTTAATTCAAGTCCGGACCTAGTTTGCAAACAATCTAGATATCAGGGACTAAACTGGTCGAAGATCAAAATGGAGAGGCTAAAAGTGCAGAAAGGGAAGGTTGCAGAACCATGCAGCCGTTTAGTGAAGTTCCCTGTGGCTGTACGATAAAGCAAAATTTTAGCCTTTTTGGGGCAGAAACGTTGGGACGGGCGCTTTGAAATTCGGTGCGCTCGCACAGGCCATTAGTCACGGATTTTGATGTCAATTCTGTATTTTCTTTTAATTTTATTTCTTTTCTTGGTCCTTTTTTGTTTCCAAAAGACTATTAGGGTTTCTAGATACTATATTAACAAGTCAATTCGATTGTAAACGCATTGAACAATCTTGTGAGTTTTAATATTATTGTGAGGAAATTTCTTTCAATTGCTTCGTGTGAATTTTGAACTATTCGAACTTATCAAAGACCGCGATTAACTCTTTGTCGTGTTCATACCGCTATCGGTTTCAGATTCTACATCTTCGTGGGTGATTGGTTTAATATACCAATCGTTTTCAAGTTAAAAATCGTGTGCGTCGTTAGGGATTTCAAATCACAACTGGGTAATTGGCTTTTCTGGGTTGATCTCCAATCTCACGTGGGTTCTTTTGATGTAGTTCCATTGCGGGTTCACATCAGATAGAATGTTCAAGTAGCATGAGAGGTAAATGTGATAACTCCACCTAATGTTGAGTATATACTTCTTGCATACGATACGTGGATAATGTATGCGTGTTTACTCTTGTGCATTAATATATTGATGTTATTATACTGTGGATGATGTGTAACACGCTAAGCATGCATACATTGAGCATGTGGGTCATTAACATGTGTGAGGAACATGTCATGACGTGGTGAGTTGTGCATTAGTGATGATGCGGATGATTTGCATAAGTCCGCATAGAATGCACTGCTTATGTAGCCGTTTGAGTAGACATACCACTTCAGGCAGTGTACCCCTCATGATTTTTGGGGGCCCAGCAGCCCGCTGTTTAGGTACATATACTGGACGTAGTATTAGGGGCTTGACAGCGGATATGATATGGCCAGACCTTGTCTTTAGTAAATCTTTGGCGACAGTTATGGCATGGTAAGTCTTTGGGAGTAAGGTATGTGTGCACTATATATATATTGACATGCCTTATTTATGACGAGCTCATGTGGTGTTTTATACATAGAACGCAGGGCCCTGTATGACTGGTTGGTTGTGTATGGGAGCATCAGTTCATTTGTTACATATCATGAGCAGGCCATACATGTTATCATATTTACTGAGTTTTTATGGCTCACGTAGTTGCTTTGTACTGGGTTAAATAATTAATATATTTCGTTGTGCTAGGTTAAATAGTGTATCGTATTTTTCTCGAGGGGCGGGTCGTTACAGAGCGTCTCCCTCATTCTCTTTTTTTATTTTTTTAACATTAAAATATTTAGTTTTTTTTTGTATTTTACTATAATGCCCCCAAACTTAATGGAAAAATAAATGGTTTCCGTACCCAGGGACCTTAAGTATAACGCTTTTGAAAGGTTGATGACGTTCATAAGTAAAATTAAATGTTGGGGACATAATCAATAATAAATTGAAAGGCTGGGGTCCTTAAGTGTAATTAATCATCCATTGTTGGAAATACTTTCAATGTATAGGTAGTTGAATAATAATTAATTAAAAGCACATATAGAAATGAAAAACTAAATGCATGGTCAATATGTTAAGTGAAATATCTTTTTAAGATAGACGAAAATAGAAAAATGAATTATCTTTTTGGGATGGAATGAGTATTAAAAAGAAAAAATAATAATAAAAAGCTTAAAAAAAGAATAACACACATTTTTACACGTGTAGTATGACATGATACATTGAATTTTTCAAATAAAGAAAAGTTATATAGTAAATGTGATATTACTACTTTAAAAAAAGTGATAATATCACTATCGCTACTGTATAAAAAGGGAAATGAGTGTAAAATATTTACTTCCCTTTTTTTACCTTTGATGTTTTTTATTAATGTCAATAGTACCTTTTTAATTTTATAATTGATTAGTGTTTAATTCATATAAATAATTATGTCATTCATTATTATTCTGTGTAGTAATAATTACATAATAAATAGTATTTATTAAGTAATAATTGATAAATTTTTTACTAATGACACCACATTATAAATACACAACAATTAAAGTATAATTTTGATGACTACACTACATTATGTTTACAAATATAACCCTAACTTTGAAAAACAAATAAAAAAATAAATTGAAGAGAAAAATACACAATCATCTTCCTCAAGAAGTTCTCATCCTAATTTTCCGTGTATTTCTTTTTTCTCGTCACTTCGACCTGCCATGGAAACAGCCACCGTGCTCCTTAAACAATTCATTCTTCATAAATCCACATTAGTTCATAATTGCAATCCGACTGTTCTTTTCCTTTTTTTTTTTTTTTTTTGTCTTTCACAATTTTCTAATATATATACACACACGTCTCTGGTTTATGTAAGAATAAGATGCATAAAAATCCGTAAAATAAATAAATACCCATTAATATCTAATTATGAGATTAGACTTTTTATTTTTTGAAATGAGGAGATTTGAAAATTACTTAATTACTATAATGTTAGCATAGGTTTTTAAATATTATATATGCAATAGAAGATCGATTCTTATCTAGAGGAGGAGAACAAAATTTTACCCACCATTCATGAGCACACATAAATAACATTATTAATCTCGGATTGAATTACAATGATGTTCGTATTTTACATCCATCTATATATATATATATATATATATCAACTTAGAGAAGTGTTTCGGGGTTTTTCATTGTTGTATAATAATAGAAAAATAGGGTCCTTATTTGTGGTGGATGTAAGAAAATATGATAGGTTTTTTACTTGTGGTGTATCTAAAAATGTGATGGTTATATAAGTCATTTAGTTCATGTTCTTGTTAGTAAATAAGAAAACAAATCAAAATTGTAGTGTATTTAGTAAAAGTTGTGGTGTAGATATAATTACTCAAAACTTATTCCATTTAGGTTTAGTTAAAAATATATTTTTATATTAACAAAAATATTTACACAAACTTTAATATACTTTGTCCCTCTTTTTTTGGGAGCGCAAACCTTTGTCCCTATAATTTTCTTAAAAAGAAAAGTTCAAAGTGTGTACAGTTTTCCTCACTTCAAAACAAAAAACAATTAGATTTACATGTTTTTTTTTTTTGGGAAGGGGGTTTATTCAACATAATTCACCTAAAATTATTATTACTCTGATAAGTATTGCAAATTAAGAATCACTATCATTATGTGGTATATACAATCATTAAAGTATTCTTCGATTCTCATAATATTTTCATTCAAATTAATTTGAAGATATGTTTATAATATTCAGCTGTATATTTTATCAGATAATTAACTTTTAGAGATAATTAAATACTTTAGCTGTTTTAAATTTTTTAAAACTTTCTTCCATTAATTATTTGGGGTTTTCCACAATTTAATCAAATTTATTAGTGTTACTAATGGCATTCTTATGAAACTTTTGTGATATCATAAATGAATTCATTTGATTTACAAAACAATTTTAAGACATTCTTAATTATTGTAAACTTATATATGTATTATTTGTTTTATACAATAATGTTATGTTAGCTTCAATATAATAAGTAAAGATAAATATTCAATTAAATAATAATTTTAAATTGCCATAGTTAATAGGATTCTAATTCTAAATATAATAATAATATAAAAAAAGATATTTTTTTAGTTCGACAATGGAACTGTGGAAAAATTGAAACTTGATGAAAGGTATGGGAAACATACTGAAATGTCATCAGACCACGTGAGTCTTGGTCATATCATTTTTTATTTTTTATTTTGAGGCCAATAAAAATATATCATATCTAAACAAGTTATTTTATTGTAATAATTTTGGCTAGCATGTATATTTATAATCAAAATTGCTAGCATGTATATCTATAATCAAAATATATTCTACCATCATACAAATATATCTATTTATGATATAGATAATGTTCAACGCACGTTTGAACTACTCGTTTTTAAAATATAAGGTATTTATAATAGAGTGATGCTATATAGTATAAGTGATACTAAGCAACAGTCTATGTGGCAATAGACATAGTGCCAATTGACATGTGAGCTACTCAATTTAATTAACTGTATAATCTCATGTATACTAGTGCTTGGCACTGGTGGTACTACGTGACATTATTATTTATGAAACTTCCCCTTAAGATACCGTCTCATTAGCATAATATATATTGAGGGCTGTTATATTTATTAGAGACCAAATTCTAAGGTAGAAATGGAAGATTGTTATTATTTGGTTTCAACTAGTACGCATAATGTGCATTGCACGTGGTTATTAAATAGAAGTTTTAGAATATCTAAATCTAAATAATTATAATTCAAGGGAATCGTATTATGAAAACACAAGAATACGATACTTACATGGTCATTTTTCGACCAGTTATTGCAAAGCAATGAGGTGTTGCGTACCTGAATTATTTGGTTGAGTTACAAGAAGATATAGAAATTAGATGTTTATGTGAATTCCTGTTGAAATTGAAAATTGAAAAGCAAATTTATATCACATTTCTAACAACATAATTTATCTGAATAAAGCAGTATGTTCTCATGAACATGGTTCATTTTCAATTTATAATATGCAAATGCATATACAAGTACACACAGAAAAAAATTTTGAATATAAACTCAAATTTCATTGCCCAAAAGATCCAAAACCAAACACCGAAATAGTATCACAAATGTTAGAGTTGAAATTCTGCTTCCAAATTAAGCAATCCTTGAGAAAAGCATTTTTTTTTAATTTATCTTCAAATAATTTATTGATCATAATTCTAAGTGCTATGTTTCTTCGATGTTAAGGAGTTATGTTAAAGTGATCGTCTCAATTCCAGCAAATCTTCTCTACTTTTCATATATGTGGGGTCATTATATAATAAACGTGAGAATATGGTAGTTTAATCTTAACTGACAATTAATCATCAAATAAAATAAAGAACAATGATTCAGTGTGAGCGTGAAAGAGCCATAAAATCTATTGAAACCGTAATAGTCAGATACAAATAAAAGAAATGAAATTGGAGAACTAAATGTTGCTATTAAAAAAAATTTTGCTTGTACTGAGTGGGCAATGGTGATTAAAGTAGATAACAAGTAAATGTAATTAAAGTGATAACAATAATGTATTATTAATTGGTGGGTTTAGACTTTTAAAGTAAAATAAAATTAAAATTAAATAGTAATAGTAAATGAAAAGAGCAAATATGCAATTAGAATAAATGAACAGGGGTAAAATCGTCAAAAAATATTTCTCCCCCCATGCACTTTTACATAGGGTAATTATATTACCACTACGAAAATTATTTTCTACACAACATTATATATTCACCACAAACAACTTATCAATGTGATAAATACACCACAATAAATTTACTATAAAACCTATCTTTTAAAAGTTTAAAACTATTATAATTTTCCTTTAAAAAAAACAATTATAATTTCATCTTGATCTTTCATTCTCCCATCACATCATGTTTAATCTTTTCATGGTATTCAATTTGAGACAACGCCATTGAAGATTCAAGCATTCTACCTACCGCAACTATCTCCATCAATTCAAGTCCGCACACGTACTCCATCCTCTTTTGGTTTAAGAGAAGCCATCGCTCCTAAATTATATTCAAACTCATTTTCCCAATTAAAAAAAAGTCATTGTCTCTCTATTTGCTTTTAATTTTTATCGTCACCGTTTTGGTTTTTGTTTAGATCTTGTTGTACAAAATATCAAAGAATTGGCGACATATATTATTAGATAAAAAAACAAATTGTGATAGAAGAATGGAAAAGAAGATTGAGGAACTGCTATTCGTTTTCGATACAATTTGCCGACCAATGAATTGGAAGGAAGGAGATAATAAGTAAAGGAAAATAAAATAAAATGATTAAGTCATAATAAATTGTGGTGGAAGAAGGCAAAAATTGTTTTAAGAACACTAAAATAAGGTTACTAATGCAATTTTAAAGGAGGATATCTAAGTAAATAAAAAATTTATGGTGCGAGAAATAATTATTGTGGTGACACCTCTACTTTTATATATAGTACAGATAACAGCAAGTAAATGTAATTAAAGTGATAATAGTAATTATTATTAATTGATAGGTTTAAACGTTTAAAGTACAATAAAATTAAAATTAAATAGTACTGATAAATGAAAAGGGCAAATATGCAATTAGAATAAATGAACGGGGTAAAACCGTCTAAAAATATTTCTCCCCAACATTCACTTTTGTATATAATAATAAATAAATATAGATTTCCCAAAGCAAAAAGAATGGGGTTATAAAAAGAAAGGCACTGGTGGAGTCGGTGAAGAAAACCTGAGCCAATTTGGAGTTGAGCCATAATTGTTGGGAAAGGACTGAGAAGAAGCCTGGCCATGGTCGGGTCAAGATTTTCGACACGTGTTTTGCCTTAATCCTTTAGAGTAGGGATGGCAAGGAGAACACCGACCTTGACGCGAAACCGGTTCAAACTGGACGGGAATTCCTCAAAGTAATTGGGAATGGTGATTGTTGTCCCCAACCCATTTAATTTTTAATTATGTTATTGTCTACATATTTATTTAATTTAACCAATAATACATGTAGTCGTTAACTCAATTTGTGAAATTAACCCAATTCGAATAATTGTTATATACTATATAGTTTTGTGTAATAATGTTTGTATCAAAAAATAAATAATTAGCCAAGACTCTGTGATTTAATGACATCCAGTTATTGTCCAAAATTTTGGTCAAATGTTAGATTCTCCATCCCTACACTCCATTTGCAATATTAAAACAAATAAAAATTACAATAATAATTTACAAACTAGGTATTAGTCCCTGTTCACGAACCAATCTAAACTAAAATTTGGTTAAACTAATCACATTTATATATTTGACAGGACCCAATTTGTACTGCACAAATCTTAATACTAGCTCTTACAAAATCTAATTCAATTTGTGAACACTTATATGCATTCCATCTCCACCCCTAGCTCAAACTAAGAGCAAGATTGATATTAGGGGAAAACCTCCTTTTCCACTGCACCTAATAATGTTGATGGGTGTTGGGGTGGAAAAACTCAAAATTGGGTTGACAAATGTGCCGCCCCTTATTTCCCCTGCATTTTTCATCGGCATTAATCTTGTTCTAAACAGTGGACATGAGGATGGGATTTCTAAGCATGTGTTTGAAGCTCTTTTTGTACATTTTATGGTGTAGAATTTATAAAGAAAATGTGTATTGGGAATGTAAAAAAATGTGAAATGTGTGGTTGTAATAAGATAATTGTCAAATTAGTGATGAGTAAAATTATAAATTGAAAAAAAAGAGAACAAATAAAGAGCTTCAAACACGTTAAATGGGATGGGGGCGAAAACCGGAATCGCTGGCTCGTACCGGGCATTGCCATAGCCACCTGAGAATCAAAGCAAGAAAGGGAAAATAAGCAATAATTAGTGGCAAATAGGCATTGGGATGGGGGGGGGGGAAGACAATAAAAAAATACATGAGAGAAGCGGGGAAGGAGGGGAGTTCACGTGCAGCTGTAAAAACCGAGGAAGCGAAAAGGCTGGTGGGGGTGGGTCGGGTTTTGCATGGTAGCCAGATGAGGACAAGACGAGCCATGTATGGCAGTAAAAGACTTTCAACTTTTGCAGCCCCCTCAACTGCTACACTTGTTCCTTATTCATTTTTATTTACTATTAACCCAGAAAGAAAGAGAACACACCTCAAAACATGCAAAAAGTGGACAATGAATCCAAAAAAAGGAGTGGGGAAAGAGTCAAACACGCTGACACAGGGATGAAAACTGACAAAGAAGAAAACTCAAAAAGCTGACAGTAATTATGCCGTTTGAAAGCAAAATGTCAAACGCTACGTTGCGTTTTTGGGAACTCCCCAACCTTTTTCTTTGTTTTCGCACTGCTACACCACCACACCTGCTCTTGCCAAGACCCCTCTGCATTGCCTTGCTCATGCCCGTTCTTGTCACGTCCCTATTTATTAGCTTGATTATATTTGTTCAAACACTAAAATAATACCTCGCATTATAAAAATAGGGTTCAAAAACTCATGTATAGATTCATCATTCGTTTAGAGCACTGAAGTGTTTGAATTTTTTTTTCCAAATGTGGTGCTGTCACATTATGAGATTTGGTAGTTTAATATAATACTAATAATTGATGTGATTTACAGAGTAGTAGTATTCTTACATCACACCACTTTTTGGTTTCATTATGACAGCGAACATTTTTTTCCTAAATAGCTCTAATTTGTGGCATTCAATTTAGTGGAGGTTTAAATCTTATTATTGATATTAATTTATAATGAGATATTATAACAAGGTAAAGTGAGTTGTGTAAATTTAATAGAAGTTTGAAATTTCTGGTTATAAATGAGCAGTTGTCAAATTTATAATCAAATCAGTGGTAGGTGAAATTATAAAGAGAATTGATAAATATAATTGAACAAACTTTTAAGGGCACCGTGAACCATATGTTGCTAATTCATAAAAGGTTGTGGACTATGGCATTGAAAAAAAGAATGGAGACCTAACTAATATAAAGTGTAAAAGTGAAGTGAAATTTAGCTTTATGAAATTTGCTAACCCTGAGATAGAGAGAAGAAATAGAGCATTGCATTACCAGATTGCTAAGTTGTCTATTGTGGTTCCGAAAGCTCCCTTTTGACAGTGTCTTACTACGCGATGTACATAAATTTTGAGTTTGTTGTGGTAAAGTTTAAAATTTATTTAACATGATACAAACACAACAAAAGAGAAAAAGTATATATAGATGCAATGCAACTTATAAGGCAAAGTGGCATGTCTCTTACTTGTAACTGACTACAAAAATATAAAAATTAGGGTGAAAATGACACTTTTTTTACTTTTTATTGTTGGCGCCGGTGTTTTAACAGTTTACAAAGTGAATAGTATAATGCTGTCGTATTGGCATAAACCAATGGATTATGTAAAAATGCTAGATCATTTTTTAGGACTGGAATTCTGTGTGTTTTATTGATAATTATCAAAGTGGTATATTTATTATACAATATAGGATGAATCTTTATGTAATGTCATTCTTACAAATTGTTTTAGAACTTACACATGTGGTATTAATTACCCTGTAAAATCATGTATTTTTATGTTTGTGCAATAATTAACGGATTTCTGTCAAATGTACAAGTTGTAAAAAAAGTTATAGAGAGAGAGTAATACGTGTAATAAAGATATGAATAAAAATGGAAAACACATCAATTGATATTAGCATTTTTAACGAGAAAATTAAGAGAGTAATTGTAAGAGAAATTTCCATAACTAATTATGAGATTCCCAAATATAGGCATGACCAACTTCTTGATAGATGCTTTGTTATTTTTTTAAATTAATATATACAAATTAACTCTTTTTTTTTTTTTTTTGACAACCGGTTAACACTTTTTTTTTTAAACGACAACATGTTAACTTTTAAAACTACTGTAATTCACGAGCATCCAACAAAAGAAAAAAATACAACTTTGAAAGAAAAAAAAAGAAAGAAAATACAAACAAACGATTCCAAGTGGAAGTCTATAGTCCAGTTTGATTTATGATAAATTTTGTTAACAAGTTGGAGGAATGCAATAATTATTTCAATGAAGCACTAGTTAAAAAAAAAAATTCCTTTTCTTTTTTGATTTGACAAAATCAACTAGTTAACTAGCATCCACAATTATTGGGTGCTGTTATATTTTAACTAGCCACCTAATAAGTATTAAAGTAGACTCTAATTGTTAAGTGACATGTCATAATTTTTAATTTAACTACTAGTTTCTACCACCTACATTGGAGGTGTTAACTTATACCACAACTCAACTAAAATCAAGTGAGTCACACTGAGTTCATTAGTTGTTAAATGGTTGCTAAAGTTAACAACAAAATTAACTTTTGTGTAAAAAAGACTATTTTAATAACTTTATTACTTTTTTTATTACTAATACAACCAAATGTGGCTATGATCCATTATTAACTAATAATTGTACTAACACCATTATTTTTGGTACTAACAGCCAATAAAGTGTTTTAACACCACCAACGCGGATGGTCCAATGACCATCCTCCTCAATTCTATTCCAATTAAAAAAGTAAATAAAAAGTTTAACAAAATAGACATGTCACTTATATGATTATTATTGTCACTTATATGACTATTATTAATTGATTTAAAAGTGATGCGATATATAGAAAAACAAAATCATACTATATGTCAATTTTATTAATTTTTTTTAGATATCTTTTTGTTTAAATAGCACGAGTCATCTGGCTATGTCCCTTGCTAATTGCCATCCTTGATTTTGAACTAGGAAAAAAAAAAGTTGTGTACAAACACATTAGCGGATTAATTGATATTTTATTTTGTTTGATGTGGCAAATGAAGTGGAAAAACTAATAATTATCCTCCTTTAATTTATGACTTTAACGATTTTAGACCATTGATTTATTTATTTTGACGCGGTTTAGATAATTAAATCCTTAATTTATGATGATGACTTCAACAATTTTCTTCATTTACTATTTTTTTGAACTATTCTTCATTTACTATTATATATAATATAATAAATAAATAAAATAATAATAATTTTGTTAATCCCTCTTTCAAGGAAAAAAAATTGTGTTAATCCCCGCTGTGGCTCTTTATTTAGTAAATTTTCTAATCAAAATTGTGTCAATCATCATGTACTGATGACACGGAACAAATTTTTGGCAGTATAAGATTACCACACTCCACCCTTTTAAGTAAAATAAAAAACTTACATGTAGAATTACAAATCTTTTATTGTTAAATTGAGACTTCTGAATACACTTATAAGTTCTTGATTAGTAAAAACTGTTGTATCTTTGGTGCTCCTGTAGTGCGAATTTTTGTTTTTTCTTTTCCATGACACGATTGCTTAAACAATAACAAGAAAAATGCACATTGTAATTCCAAAACTTGTAAACAATATATAGCAAGCTTCGTACACCTGGATCTAATTCATTATGCATGCATGTAATCGCATAGTAATTAATACTAACATTCCAAGTGAATTGTTATTTTAATAATAATGATAATAATAATTAATTCATTTCTTGTGCCAAACATTTCCAAGTGAATTGGTATTTTAAAAACGGCACGTGCTCTAAATTTATTTGGCCAGTAATGATAATAAAATTGATTATTGACGGGTTATTGTCTACTGGGATCAATGAAACATTAATTGCTGTTCACAGGCGATTTTTATATATTTGATAATGTCAAGGAAACATTACTTATTCAAACTTTGGTCGTTTGTTGTAGGATTGAGGACTTGTGACTTTTTTAGCATGGAATTTTGGGTGAAACCAAATGTGATGGACAAGGATAATTTGGACTTGATGAAATCTACAATACAAGTATTATGATAGTCATCATCAATAAATTACATTCATCCAAATTTTGATAATATTTTATGTTTATAGGATAGAAATTGTTATGATTTGATGATTATACTTTATAGTCATTGGAGTTCTCTGAAGTACTGGTTTCTATAAAATCATCACTGGTTTTATATATGGCCATTGCAAATCAGTTGCCACAATGCAACCTTAGAGAAATGAGATGGCAACTTTAAAGTTGGACTACCTGAATAAATGGCAGAGATGAGAGAAACTAACTAGGACACGGCTGGTTGTCGAGCTTGAAAGACTTGCTTGACTGCTTGTGGCATTCAGGCATTAAAGTTGAAAACAATAGAGGATGCCAACATTCATACTTAGAGAAGCACATCAACAACGGCAATATGAATGCAATGAATAGCTAAAGTCACTTTACGTGTAGCAAGTCCAACACGATTTTAAATACAGCATAACGCTTTTATCCAAACCAAATTAGAGGCATTTATAACCAAAATTTCACAAAATTGACAAAATCAACATCAACATATCTATGTTGAATGCGTCAAGTTGTACAATCATGTTGACAACGTTATCCTGTGAGTGCTACTCTTATCAGTTTAGAATTACTTTATACAATACGACAAATGATGTTTGATGCAAACAATCTCCGTTAAAAATCATTTTCCTTTTCGCTCTATATCTAGGGTTATCCATTAAATACACACGTAATAAAAGATCATAATCGTTACACAACTCAAATGTAAGCTGTCGGCTGGCCCGCTACTATAACCCTAGTCCTATCTCGTGAAAAGAGAGATTTTTTAAGGCAATCTCATCAATTATGAATTATTAAAGTTGCGAAAAAGGGGCTCCAAATTCTTACAAAGGGAAAAGGAGAGACAGGAGAATCGGCGAGCTCAATGTCGCTGGTGTTCGATGTTTTTCGAAAATGGTAATCCCATTGGAAGCTTCCCCACACCAAAGTCAAACGCTCCAAGACAGATTTTTGGGACATCCCTCTATCAAACACTCCGTCATTTCATCTACGGCTACCAGCCAGCCACCCCGAACTGGTGGCGCCACACCGCCATTTCCATGCACCACCGTCTCCAACATCCCACCATACAGATACATCCAAAACCCAAATAAAACCCTAGAACATCGTGTTGGGGAATCACAGAATCCCAATGCTCTTGTCTCAATCCCTGCATCCCTTATCTTCTTGGCCCCTCTAACTCTATTTCTCTCAGCATCAATTCAAATCATACACAGTTAAATCCCATCCCAGCCAGCTTATTAATCCCTTTTTATTGATGAAGAACCACCACCACCACGACGGATTCAATTTTTATCCGGTTACTGGTTTTGTTTTTGTTTCCGGGTTCGGGTTTGGTTATGGCGGGTAATGTTGTCAATGGCAGCGGCGGGGAGAGGAGGGGCGAGAGCCCGATGACTACTGCTTCGTCGAACGTGGTTTTGGATCAAGGTCTGGCGGATAACGGCAAGACGGTGAGGAAAAGGGCGGCGTCCGAGATGGAGCTTCAGACTGTGGGGAACGGTGGGGACTATCAGAATAGACTTTTCCGACGTACGGCGCCGCTGCCGATGGGGGATTTTGGGGTGTGTTCTTTTCTGGGTGGTGGTGATATCTAGTACTAGTCCTAATCCACTACGTTCAGTCCACGTACCCAACTACTCCACTACGATCTTGCCATGTCCCGCGAATTTGACGTCAGGAACAAAATCCTCTGGATCTGGCTCAGAAGTTGCCATTTCCACGCCAAACGTGAATTACCCTCACCTTATTCAGATCAGCAAGCCCTGCAATCGCAGATACAAGTTCCTCCGGCGACCCCTTCCGTTTGTGTTTTCTCCGGGTTGCCTTTGTTTCCTCCAGACAAAGCCCAGAATCCCAACCTGCAACTTTCTCCGTCTCCCGGAGCCGTGATTTTACCGGCGAACACTCCTGTATCTTCCGGTGCAATTTCCATGGAGGAGAGCTCCGCCGCCACGGCATGGATCGACGGAATAATAAAAGATCTTATCCATAGCTCCAACAATGTCTCTATACCGCAACTAATCCTCAACGTAAGAGAGATTATCCACCCTTGCAACCCTAATCTTGCAGCCCTTCTTGAATACCGGCTTCGTTCTCTTACTGCTGCCGATTCCTTTCGCTCCCCAATTACTCCGGCAGGAGGAAGGAGGCGCTCCCGCCGGCGAGTTTACAGAGACAGGACCAGCATGGCCAAGTACAGGTAGGGGGGACTTCTGGGCTCAGGCTGTTACATGTGGATGAAAATTTTTTCCCTCAAAGCCTTCCGGAATCCATGAATCAAAACTTGAGTTGGCCGGTTGTGACTATACCGACGAACGCCGCCGGAAACAGCCAGTATCTTCGAAGCCATCCTAATGTAGCCACCACTGTCCCGACCAGTAGTGTTTCTTTCCCAAATGACCAGGTGCACGAGTCTCCTCCACCGGAAACCCAGTCGGAGCAGCCCGTGGATCAGTCAGGTTCTGCCGGGAGAACGCCGACAACAACGACATCTCCTTCGACTACGGAAACAATCCGCGATAGAAAGGAAGAAATGCGACAGCAACAAAGAGACGAAGAAGGCTTACACCTCTTAACCTTACTCCTCCACTGCGCCGAGGCCGTCTCCGCCGATAACATGGAGGAAGCCAAAAGAATGCTACTCGAAATTTCCGAACTGGCAACCCCATTCGGCACTTCCGCCCAACGTGTGGCAGCCTATTTTTCGGAAGCCATGTCGGCAAGAATCGTAAACTCTTGCCTGGGAATCTACGCAGCATTGCCTGTGGTGCCTCATAGCCAGAAAATGGCATCGGCCTTCCAAGTATTTAATGGTATTAGCCCATTCGTCAAGTTCTCTCATTTCACGGCGAATCAGGCCATTCAAGAAGCATTTGAGAGGGAGGATAGAGTGCATATTATCGACCTGGATATAATGCAAGGCCTCCAGTGGCCGGGACTCTTCCACATTCTGGCGTCACGGCCGGGTGGGCCGCCTTTTGTTCGTCTGACAGGGCTGGGGACGTCGATGGAGGCACTGGAGGCTACAGGGAAACGGCTGTCGGATTTTGCGGAGAAACTGGGATTGCCTTTCGAGTTCTTCCCCGTGGCTGATAAAATAGGAAACTTGAATCCCCAGAGGCTGAGTGTGAGCGAGACGGAGGCCGTGGCGGTTCACTGGTTGCAGCATTCGCTGTACGATGTTACTGGTTCTGATACAAATGCATTGTGGCTCTTGCAAAGGTAACAACAATGGCTCCCTTTCTCTTGTTTCATGCTTTTATGATTTACTATTTCATACTTGTATTCTTTACCTTATTGATTCGTTGTCATCATTCGTGTGAATAGTTTTTTTTTTTTTTTACGATGTGAATAGTTTAACAACCCTTTTACGGAAATTTTTGGTGTACCAGATAGAACAGATAAAATAATAATAATAATAATAATAAGAGAAAAAAAGAAAATTTGTTAAAAAATCTTTAGTAAAAAAGGCAAATGGGAATATTTGTCATCATGTGCCTCTTGTACGTAACAAAAATTTTCAAGCATGTCACCTCCCATGCTATGCGGCTACATGAATACGGAAAAAAACTTACATTCAATACTCTTGACTAATTAAGAGCCTACATGTGGGTGTTGGAGTCTAATTAAATAACAAATTAAGACCCCAAAATTTACATGTAAGTTTTTGATTAATTTGGAGCACCGAATTCAGTGCTCGTGGAGCATTGCTTGGTGTGCATCTGGCACCTCCTGGAGGTACCTTAATCGGATTGTTTAATTCGTTTGGTTTTGTGCTCAAATATTTATTGTGTCTCTCTAGCGTATTACCTTATTCTTTGCTGGGTCTGCTTGCATAATATAGGACACATATATATATATATATATTTTAACTATGGTTTAACTCAAGGGTGTTTTGATTTTCATTATAGTCCTCCCAACCACTTAATTTCACATTAAATCGCATATTTTCTGGGACTCGCTGATACTTTGTTATAGTTTGTGCGGGGGATTAAAAATTTGCCATGTAGAACGACAAGAATAATGAGAACCAAAACACTTAGAACTGTGAAACAAATTCTTGCCTGATAGCCCCCAAATTACTGACCCCCTTTTCTTGGAAATTTTTTGCTTTTTTGGTCAGTGATAAGTCTACATAAAAGGTGATTTGATTCCATTTTCTTGAAAAATGTTATTATGCAGATTATGTCCAAAAGTAGTGACTGTAGTAGAGCAAGATTTGAGCCATGCTGGTTCATTCTTGGGAAGGTTTGTGGAGGCTATACATTACTATTCAGCTCTGTTTGATTCGCTGGGAGCTTGCCATGGGGAAGAGAGTGAAGAGAGACACGTAGTGGAACAGCAGCTTTTGTCAAGGGAGATAAGAAATGTATTGGCCGTGGGAGGCCCTTCAAGATGTGGAGAAATGAAATTCAGTAACTGGAGAGAAAAGCTTCAGCAATCAGGCTTCAAGGGAGTGTCTTTGGGTGGCAATGCTGCGGCACAAGCCACCCTCTTGCTCGGGATGTTCCCTTCAGATGGATATACCTTGGTGGAAGATAATGGGGCGCTGAAACTCGGGTGGCGAGATCTATGCTTGCTCACTGCCTCCGCTTGGCGGCCTAGCCCCCACCATTTTTCGTCATCCCTCCACTAGACTAGCCGCAATTGATGCCCCCCTTCACGGCTTCTTCTTTTTGATTACTTTGTAACGTGATGTTGTTTGAGAAAACTAGTAACTTGATGTTCCAAGATAGACACCATTATATTTGATCAGAAGTTTTGAAGTTTAATTACCACTCCTATCTTTGGTATTGTTCAAGTCTAGAGGTTTGGTGTCATAATGGTAACAACAGGATGTGATATAATATTAACATACCACCACACTCCTCAAATTATATCAACAGATGGTATTATATCACGTTATGTTTTTGGTGCTTGATCTTTTTCACTACTGCCTTTACGGTTGAATGACATCCCCTGAATCATGATATTTGCTCTAGTTTACTTGAGAGTCGTGCCAACTAGCAAAATTGGATTGATTTCATGAATGAGAATAACGTGTCTGATCTTAGAGCAAAAGGCGCGAAGATCACAAATGTATTTATACCATGACGGAAATATTCCCAAGCATGAAATTTTTTGAAAAGAATTGAGTAGCTAGAGCCCAGAAAATGATCTTAGAGTAGGTCAGAAATCCTTGACGTGAATAATGAACAACAATCTCAACTTATAATTATCATCAAAATTTGCACACAAGACATGGAACTTGTCTTTAAGGTTTACCCAAAATTGTAATACACAAATAAACTGCCATTTGTAGTTTGATCAGTGAAAGAATTGTTCGGTTTCCATGTGTGGTTTTACCAAGTTGCTGTAGATTTGAGTTGAAAATAGTTAAAACCCCAATGAATTGTGCGAGAGTGGATAGTATGGATAGGGCTTGGGTTCGGTTGGGTTTTGTTGGGGGCCAGTTTGAAACCGACCTAACTAAATCGACTTGGAAAATAGCATCCGGAAAGTGGACATCTTTTGCTTTTTGTCTACTTTTCCATTTTTCTTTTCCAACATAAATGTGACGAGGTCACTAGCTTGTCACGAAACAACGAGGGTAAAACACAAATGAACAACAACTTCAATGATGACTTTGACTTGTTTATATGTGTGAATTTGAATCTCATGAACTAATAATTGCCATATGAAGTTTTAAAAGTAATATACTAATTTCAGCTGAATTCATATTAATAATGCTAAGTGTTTTGTTATATACTCTCAGTTGATGCCAAAATTGAAAACCATTTAGAACGTCACAATTACAAAAGTTGGTGCAGCAGTGATGGTTTTTTATATTGATAGTTCTTATAAGCTTTATATATTTGTATAAAATAGTAGTCACATAACTTAAGAAGGTTTTTCCTCTTACAGGTTAAAAAAGAATCAAAGTGTTGTCTATCCTATATGCCTCCCTTCGCCTTCCTTCATTCCTTTATTCTTCGAAGTCATTTTTTTCCTCTTCTTCTCCACCCCCTTCTCCTCCTCCATTCTTGCGGTTGGCACTATCCACACATAGCACCATACTATTAGTAACTTGGCTAGTAGCTATGAGTCCTAAACATGTACAATTTTAATACCTAATATTTTTTATTTTGATTAGTAATTGTATTCAACTAGGGATAGCAATAGGGGGAGGCCAGGCAGGTCAACCGTACTCTGAACCCGTCTCATGAATCTTGAAATCATCTTAAAACTATCCAAAACCTACAAACCCGTAGGGCGGGTCGCCCCGACGACTCATGGAAGGACTCATAACAAAAACTTAAAACAACATACTGAACGTAGAACAATTACAAAAGAACTATAAAAAGAAAGAAAATAATTCTGACCCAAATATGCAATATCAATACATCACAGTTAGACTGATTAGTTGAATTGAGGTCCTCTTTTTGATGAGATGCACGAGTTCAAATGTAGAGTGCTTCCCTTGCTACTACAAATTTTCAATATTTCAATTTACCCAAAAAAAATGTCAATGGAAAAAAAAAAGAAAAGAAAAAGTGCAGTAGAGCGATCTTATTAGAGACATGTTTTACGAGTTTGTGGATAAGTGAGTCAAATTGTCATCCCTAGATTTCAACTGTGAGGGATACCGATCTCACACTCAAAGGTTAGGGATCCAAAACAACATGATATGAAAGAATGGGGAGCCAAGCCCTAATTTACTCAAGAGGTAAAAATAGGAAAGTATAAGGCTGTAGGACGATTGTAGCGAAAATGGGGGGCATCTACGCAAAGTAACGAAACAGGCATTTCTTCTTCATTTCTCAACAAAAAATTTTTCTCGACAAGGCGAGCACATACGGAGGAATCCCTCATGAGCGTTCCATTTATTGTCGAATTGATTCTTAAACAGTCATTTCTCCTGTTATGATCATTGTTTAGCATTGGAGTGAGGAGTGTTGGGGGAAAAGGCGGAATGGGTTCGGATACGGGAAATACACAAAACAGCTCACCAGTTTTCGTAAAATTGCTGATCGGAGGGTTAGTAGTTGGGGCGTCGGTTTTAGGTTTCCAGATCGTTCTGCAGCAGAATAAGAAGAAGAAGAGGCCTATAAGGGTGTATATGGATGGCTGCTTTGATATGATGCATTACGGCCACTGCAATGCCCTTCGCCAGGCGCGAGC
Source organism: Nyctanthes arbor-tristis (assembly GCA_963692815.1). Classification (NCBI taxonomy): domain Eukaryota; kingdom Viridiplantae; phylum Streptophyta; class Magnoliopsida; order Lamiales; family Oleaceae; genus Nyctanthes; species Nyctanthes arbor-tristis. The sequence goes on along the minus strand of CAVNYN010288364.1, from coordinate 26,533 downwards.
TCTTGGAGACCAATTGGTCGTTGGGGTTGTTAGCGATGCCGAAATCACTGCGAACAAAGGCCCACCGGTTACTCCTCTTTATGAGAGGTCTGATCTCTCTCTTCCCCAAGTTTCCGGATTCTGCAGTTAATTTGTCATCTCTGTCCTTTTGTGTTCTGTTTTTTATGTTATTGAGATATTAGATTTGGCTCTTATATTTGTTATGAAATCCCTTGCAGTCCAAAGGAATCCTATGTCCTTTATTTGTGTGATTTTACTGGAAATTATTTATTTATTTTTTTGGAGGAAAAATCTAAAGGTTGTACGGTTATTCTGGCTTGAAGCCCTAGACGAGAATTGAGACAAGTATTATGCATATTCGTTTTGGAGTAGATATTATTGTGGCCAGAAATGTGCTTATGAAGGGGTGAGATGGTGCAGTTGTCTGAAAGTTAAACATTTGAGGAACAGAGATAAGGCTGGTTGAGCTCTTAACTTTCTGGCGTAAATGGCTATCAACATCTCTGTAGGCAGTGTGGACAGATTGATTCACCTAAGCTAAGCAATTTTACTCGTTGATTGAATTCCTATGCAGTCAAGGCGTCAGCTAATCAGCTTCAAGTTTTTCATTCTTATCCCAGTGGCTTTCCAGAATCAGAAGCATGGGAATACTATGCTCTCATTGTTGCCACTTGCCAATGTGAAAATTTACGAAATGGATGTATTACTTGAACCTTTTACTTTTCAAACTTGCTGGGCCTGCTTGGTGCCCTTTTCTTGAGAAAAAAAGAGAAGGGGGAAGGAAAAAAGGGGGGAGGGGGGGGCGCTACTGTAATGGTTTTCTAAAAGTCTTGAATTTTGTGATTGAAAAGATGGTATCTGTATCTTCCTAAGTATTAGGTTCCCAATGGTGGTAGGTGCTTATTTTAGCATGTGGCCTGCACGGTGTCATTTGTTTCCTTACATCAACTAATTCAGACTTTTTTCTTTTGTAGGATGATTATGGTCAGTGCCGTGAAATGGGTGGATGAAGTTATTTCTGATGCTCCCTATGCTATTACTGAGGATTTCATGAGAAAGCTATTTGATGAGTACAACATTGATTACATTATCCATGGTGATGATCCGTGCATTCTTCCTGATGGTACTGATGCATATGCCCTTGCTAAGAAGGTCGGCCGCTATAAACAGATTAAGCGCACTGAAGGGGTTTCAAGCACTGATATTGTTGGTATATCATTTGGCCTTCTTATTTATCTAACTTCAGCTATGAAGCGAAAATTCTTGATTCACTTTATAAACTAGTGCTTTTGCGTTCATATAATTGTAAATAATGTTGATATTATGTCTGACTATGAAAAAAAATAAGAATTCATGGACAAATTTAGTTTATTCGTCTAGCTAAAAAGTCCAGTTTTAGAACACTGAGCTATGTCAATTTTGATCTCCTTTTTTCTCTTGTTATCTCATCGTTTCCTGTAACTGGAAGTGTACAAAATATATGCTCCAACCATCTAAGTCATCCTGACTTTAATTTATCTTCAGCAGATACCATCTCCACTCATTTGCTTAAGTCTCCATTTCTACTTTGTTCATTCTTGCATGGCTATGCTATTTAATAACTCATTTTGCTAAATTATTTTATGAACATTTTCATCTTTTAGCTAGCCTAATAACTCTTTCCAATGAACTTTATGGGTAACTTTTTAACACAGAATCTCTGTAATACTTCTCCATTTTTTTTTCTAAAGGATTTAAATCCTATTCATTGCATTCTTACCAAAGCATATTTCCTTGTTAAAAGACAAACCAAAACACCTACATAAATACTCATTAGGATGAGAGTCTCCTCTATATTCATCCTATTGAGATTCTTCGCCCTATGGTTAAAATTTAAAAACACAACATCCAAGATGTTCCATCTTAGTTCTACTTCACTTAAAACAAAGTCTCGATCTTCAATTTCTCGTATGAGTTCATCACTTAAAGAAAATAGATGAGGACCCTGCATTGTTGATGCAACTTGCAATTCTATAGTAACCGAAAACTCTCTGTTACTGGACTTTCTAGATTCACTTTTAACTGCTTCATCTTACCTTTTTTTAATAATATTTATATGAACAAATAAAATTTCCTCTGTCTTGCACTCATCATAGCAATCATGGGCAACTATCATATGAGTTTTTCAAATTCAACAATATACATTCATTCCAAAATATATCGGTTCATCCTTTGTTTCTGACTTTCTATATAACTACACTTCTTTTCAAATGCCTCAACAGAGTATTTTTGCACAAAGTTTAGGTTATCTTTAACATAAAAAAACCTTTTCTGTTGAAATATCAACACCGACCATTTTTGCTTATTGTCTATTGGAGTTAAGAAATGTTTGGTGGTGATTTAAAAAAAGATGTATGCTTCTATGCGTGAGAGAGAGGTCAACTGGCGACAGCCACAGCCACTCATCCTTGCAACGACAGTTCAGCCATGGCCGCAGCCCCAAATCTGAAACAAGTGGCTCTGGAAGTGGAACACGTATATCTCATTTTTTACCGACATCTCGCAGAATTGTTCAATTCTCCAATGGCAAGGTACATTTATCGTGCTTTAGTACGCCAAAGTTTTAGCTCTAATCACAATTCACAAGTGAATGATTTGTTTAACATAAAACTACTAGGAGTGCAAGTTAATTTATCTAGACAAGCTTAGAAAAGGTAAACATATACAAGTAACGTAGCTGCAACATATGCATGTTTTTTAAGTATGTCAGAGATTCTCTGAATATTTTGCCTTATTAAGATCTGATTATTTTGGTGGGCAATTTTGGAGCGTGGTTGTCAAGTTTTTACTCTCTATCTAGTAGCTACCATTTTGCTTTTGATTTCAACTTGAAAAAATTAAATTAAAAAAAGAGCCAAAGACTTTATTTGAAGGCCAGCAGTTTAGCATATGTTAGTAGAGAGGAAGGGAATTGCTTGTTGAAGACCGCAGTTTAGCATATGTTAGTAGAGAGGAAGGGAATTGCTTGTTGAAGACCCAAAATTGATATACAGTCATTTGCTATAATTGATTTCTATATGCAGTTTTCTCCTGGCTAATGACTTCCTTGGGCACTTAGCCCTTTAATATTTCCATTCTATGACATGGTGGAACTGTACCAGAACTTTTTCTGATTATTGATTTTTTCCTTCATGATATTTTTGGCATCTCATAGGGGCCTGTTCCAGATGCTCGGGTGGTTTATATAGATGGTGCATTTGACCTTTTCCATGCAGGACATGTGGAGGTATGTGATAATGTGTCCCAGTCTATATACTTAACATGGATACTATGATGGAACTCAATGGTGTAGGCAAAGAATTTTCTTTATGCTTGTAACTTTTAGCTGGTTTTCAATTAGATATTTAACATATTAACTAACATTGTCATTGAATTTCTATGAGTTGGATGTATCTTGCACAAGCGATTCGTGTCTGTTGTGTTTTCCATAGAACGCCTTTCTAAAATTTGTAGTGTCGTTGCGTTCCCTCACAGGTTCCCACCCTCCTTTCAGGGACCACATTCTGCAGTGTAGTATCGTTGTTTTGGTCTACCCCTTTGTGTCTATTTTCTTATCATATGACAGCATTCAAGTTTGGATTCTGATAGAAGAATCTTAGTATCGCGTGTTTTTGGTTGTTTTCATATGATGTTTAGAGGTGTTTATTTATTTATTTTGTGAATTCCAGATACTGAGGCTGGCTCGAGGACTTGGAGACTTTCTACTTGTTGGTATTCATACTGATCAAACTGTTAGGTAGAAAAAGCCTTCTCTCTGATTCTTTTGATTTTTGCTGAAAATTTTGTTTCTTGTACCTAACTAGTAGATGCATTGATATTAAAGGATTCTTTACTCTGGAATATTTTAATTAAACAAGAGTTTCTCAGTAAAGAATTATTGATGATAAACTAAAAGGAAGAGGTGGACTCTTAAGCAGACCGGTCATCGAACCAGAAAAGGCAACGGTTCAAAGGTCGAAAGGTCAAATAGGATTGAACCGAGGTCGAACCGCTTTAATTAAAAAATAAATGCTAAAATTTATAAAATCGTAAAAAATTAGTATTTTTTATTTTATTTTGTAACATATATAAAATAAAAAATATATAGATTTAAGTAAACTTTTTAAATTCTTCATTGTATTTATCCAAAATTTGACCTTTATACATAATCCCGCATTTCCATGTTATATGAAGTTGTAAAATACTTTTCTATAAAGGAGCGTTGGGTTAGTGGGACAAAGACAACATCCCACATTGGAATTTTACAGTACGAACCATTGAAGTAGGACTCCCTAAAAGGAGCACCAGAATGGGGATTAAGTTGGGCCAAACTGCACGAAGTTTGGGCCCATTGAAGAGCCTAATTTTTGAATAATTTTTTACTCGAAAAACCAGTAAACCCATTCCCAAGTGCTCTTAGTTCAATTTTTGGATATTGTAGGGAGAAGCTGAAAATGAGGATCATGTGGTGCTCTCTAGATAAGCCTGGATGAGCTTTCATCATGTTGAGCATGCTTAAGATCAAGAGTAAGAAAATGATGCATCTTTTCTTTTTAATAAAAACCCATAATCACCGACTGAAGGAGGCTTTCCTCTATAGGTACAAAAAGTATAAATGGTTGTTTGTCTGCATTTAACAAAAATTTCAATCTTCACAAATCTTTTGCATTTGCTTATATATACATTTCCCGTTTCCATTTTCAGGTCTCAACATAAGTGAAAATAACTCAATAGTTGAGATTAAAATAAATAAATAAGCAACAACAACAACTACTACTAAATATTTCATTAATAAGACTTAACTGCATGGATGTTTTCGGTTCTATGGTTGAACTTATTGACTATGACCATGGTGACAATAAAAATGCTGAATGCTAAAGCCCATGTTAGCCTTATTCTTTTTCATTCTATTTCAAATTTCAATTTGGTCTAACAAATCAGATCCACATGTCTCACAGTATCCATTGTACTACACAGATCTCTACCATTCAACTCCAATGATTCTCTTTCTTATTTCAAGAAAAAATGAGTTCTCTAAGTCGAAAATAGCATGGTTTATGTAGTTATGAAAACAATGTAACCATCTCAAGAAACATTTGAAGCATCGTCTTCTTTGGCTCAATCTGTGCCATCTAATCTATTGCTTAAAATGGAGTAGTTCAGAGACAAACAGGAAGAAGAGTTCAGGATTTTTCATTCGTCCGTTAATTGCTCTTTTATTAGGCCCCATAATTTATGAGTTTTGATATTGTTTTAAATTGGAAATCCCTAGGCCAAACACCTGTATTAATTTTTTACATTAATATTGACGTTGAGACGTGGGTCTGTCATTCTGTGCTTTGATACAATCATTAATTTCCCTTGATTATATGAATTTGATAGCCACAAACTTGCGTTCTTCTGGACAAGTTAGACATTTGTTCTACTTTTAGAATTTTGGAAGACATTCCACGTCTTCATAGCACAAGGTTTTTTGCAGTTCAAAAAGAGGAGCTCACCGTCCAATTATGAATCTCCATGAAAGAAGCTTGAGTGTTCTGGCTTGCCGATATGTGGATGAGGTAATTATTGGTGCTCCATGGGAGATTACAAAAGACATGGTAAGTTTGCAGCGTTCATGTTTTTAACCTATTTTTACACGACTTGTGCTCTCCATTGTTAATCTGAGGGTCAATTATACAAATTTTTGATACATCAATCTTTAGGTAAACATCGGCCAAGAAATCATGTGACATGTCCGACATGTAAATATTCATCAATTGTTCAATATTTGTACAGCAATCGGATGGGAATCCTTAAGAGTATGTTTTGAAATATTTACTAACCCTAGAGGCCCACCATTGCCCTGACAGTTATACTGTTAGAGCTTGTTCCAGGGGAGCTTTATAAATAAATTAAAAATTAGTCAACAAGCCAAACTTTATTCCCAATCACATTCTCCATAAAAAGAAATCTTCAAACTTTCCAATAACATTTCTTTACATCACAGACCCACATTCTTCCAGAAAATCAAATTGAAATAAAGCTCCCTAGAACAAGCTCTTAATTGGACAATCAAGTTTGTACCTAGTTTTCTACTTGGTTTAGCTTTGATTACTGTGACAAAGCTATAAAATACACTCCTTAATTTGGTATATTGTGCTTATTAGTAATTTTGCACTACCTAAAATTCACTGATCTGGTAGTTTCCGAAGCTTGTTGTAAATTAGTTGATGAAACCAAGTACGGCTAAACCTCTAAGGGAAGACTAAGAGCTTGTTTGATGCTCTTTATTTATCAAAATGTGGAGAATTTATAATGAGGAAAGAGGTAGAATGTGTATTGGGAATGTAAAAAGGTGGGAAATATGTGGTTGTAATTGAATAGTTATCAAATCAAATGTTAAATCAGTGGTAGGTAAAATTATAAATTGGTAAAATAAAGAGCATTAAACAAGCTCTAAGTTTTTAACTCCATAGCACAGGAAAAAAGTAGCTTGAACTGATTGTGTGTGTTTCATCAAACAAAATGGCCTTTTGCTTGTAAGCGGGCGTACTGGTTTTTGTGCTTGGAAGTTTGCAACATTTTGACTATTACTTCAGTGAAACTCCATATTGGCTGCTTTATCACTTGACTCAAAAAATGATTTAGTTCTACACTAGAGGTGTCAATGATTAGGGTGTTTGATTCTAACCATAATGGGCACATTATAATTTATAATGAGGGAGAACAAGTGGTGGAGATTTAGTTAGTTTTGAAATGTATGATTAAAATTAACTTTGGAATGAAGTGATGGGTAAGATTATAATGGGGAAGGCAAAATTAAGTATTAAACATCCTTTGGTTTCTTCGATTTGCAGTTTAACGATAACGACCTTGACCTTTCCATGAAACCTGGTCTTTCTTGTTTATAATTCTCCTCTTCTCTCAACCTGTAACTCCGATACTGCAGATAACAACTTTTAATATCTCGTTAGTTGTGCATGGAACTGTTGCTGAAGATAACGACTTTCAGAAGGTATGTTATGATGCTGGTGTTACTTTATTTTTCAATAATCAGAGTATCCATTTATCAATTATTATCAAGTGGTTGCTTAGTTTGATGTTCTTGCAGGAGAAGGGTAATCCTTACGCTGTTCCAATCAGTATGGACATATTTAAGCTGTTGGAAAGTCCCCTGGATATTACAACTAGCACAATAATCAGGAGGATAGTATCAAATCATGAGGCCTACCAGGTTTGTTCACATCATAATCTTAGTGTTTGAAGTGTTTTAAGAATGTGCTTGCTTAAAAATTATTTAATCAAAAGTCCACCGGTTATGTTCTTTGTTCATTTTCTTACCCCGTCACTTTTTCTCATGTGTAGAAAAGAAACGAGAAAAAAGGTGAAAGTGAGAGAAGATATTATGATGAGAGAACATTTGTATCGGATGATTAATTGACTTATGGAGATTTTAAGGTAACTACCCAAATTCTTTTAGAAATATACCCGTCTTGGTTCTTTTTAACTGTTGGTGATTGTTTTAGTTTAACTATTACCAGATTGAAGACATCTTGAGGACACTTACCGTTGAGGATGCGAAGTAATTCTGAAAATAACCTGTGGATGGGTAGACCATCTCGGGATTCTCAGTAAAACATATTATTCTATTTGTGTTTCTTTGTTACATGTTGTAGTCTTGTAGAACACTAGAAGTTGAAAGCATTAACCTGATTGTTGAGAATAGCAGGATAAGTATTGGAATCACCTTCTTCTTTATTATATGGTTTGAAGGCATGCTTGATATTCTACGTAGCATCGTTTAGTAGAACATAATTTTTAGTCATATTGTAGAAAACAGAGAAGTAACAGAATGACTAACTAAAAGTTGTCCCTTCCGGTACTTTTTCTCGGTCCAATCTAGCTAATGAAATAGACTGGGCTTCAAGTCAGGTGAGTTGGCGGCTCTCGGAGCCTGATCTGTTACACTAGAAAACATGTGTTTGGGGTATGCGGTCTCCTTTTTGTTTTCTATTTTGTCACCTGCTAGAGGAGAAAAACCCTTGCGGTTGCAAGCCGTTGTGATTTTGTTACTTGGTTGCTTGTGGTTGCTTGTGATCACTAGTTGGCTACATAGAAAAGCTGGGATTATTTGAGCATTTGAGACAGAGATGTGCATTTTCTTATGGCGCTCCCACGGCCATGGATTATATGATTATGATGAAATTTGTCCTGTCCTGTCAGGTGTTTTATTAGGAAATGGTACGTACTTAACCTGTGTGTGAAGGCTGAAGTATGCATGTTCTTGTGTATGATCAAATTTGATAGCTCCATAAATGAATAGGAGGCCTAAGTTTGAAGGTGACTTGCCAATTTGCTTGCTTGGCAAGCCAAATTGTGTTTAGTGGAATATACGTACTAACAACTTGATACATAGTATATTAATTGAATTGGATTAAGTATTGTACTATATAAGGGGCTGTTGTCAACTTGAAATTTAATGATTTTTACAATTGTATATATAATAATTTCATGCGTCTTCAGTCCTAGATTTTGATAGAATCCATTAAAGCCAAATTCTGATTTTAATGGATTGAAAATAGAAAAATTCTAGGGGGACATTATTAGGTGATATTCTTATATGGCACGCTTGTATTGGATGATGAAAATGTATCCATGTAATCATCACCAATGAATGTGTGCTACATGAGAATGTCACATAATAATATCCCCATTTTTATGTCTCTCTAGAATTGCTCTTCCATGACGGTTATATGGGATTTTTGTTAATGGGTTTTTCTTTTAAATACGATTACAAATTTATATTATAGTAGTATAAATGTGCATGGATATGTCATAGTAAAACACAACACAGAAATAAATCAAAATACAAACTTGCGTACAGGAGGATACACACTACTTATAAAATGTAGAAAGAAAATCAAACTTTGGACCTCTAAGTCTTGGTACTTAGCTTAAGTCTCTAATCAAATGGGTTATGCCTCATTGATATGAAAAATTGTTTTTGAATTTAGATGAAAATTAACATTCATAAAACTTTATTAATAAAATGAAATATTACAAAAATCAAATTGCGTACACTGCTTACAGATTTTTCAACTCGGTTGGAATAGCTTTGAAAAGTTGAAAGCAACTGAGACATTCGCGAATTTAGAGTTGCTTTCTGAAAATCACTATTTCTGATGTACGCATCATAAAAAGGAAAAAAATACTTCTGGCATACTCTTTGAGGATATTTGCAAAGAATATATATTTTTTTCTCTCCACAAAAAAAAAAAAAAAAAAAAGAAGAAAAGATAAAAAATGGGGGAAAAAAGGAAGAAAATAAAAGGTTGAAAAGGCCTTTTAACAAGTCATTTAGACCTGGGTTTTGGCTAAATGTGATATATTAGTCTTAGCAAATATAGGTCAATAAGAGCAAATTTAATGTCGGGGAAAAAAACTAAGGAGAAGAAAGTTAAGAGGAAAAAACTAGAGAAAAAAATCTATTTTCAAATAATGTGTAAAGGGAAAAATTGAGGGGGAAAGTATATTAAAAGATTTTGTTTATTTTTTAAATTTTTTTATAAATTATTTTGTCATTAATTTTTTTTATCGTACAATTGTATTCAATTTTTTATAAAATATTATTTTTTTAAATTTATTATATATTTTTTAAGAAAGAAAGTGGGCTTCCCCCAAAATGACTTACATTCATTGGTTTTGTTGGGGAAAAAACTCAAAATTTGGGATTTTATTCTACATTAAAATTGCTCTAAAGCATATATGCTAACAAGTTTACCCTTTCAATTGTAGCAAAGGTATATTGTCGAGATAGAATCATATTTGGAAGACAAGCATTAGGGAAACAGCTCACATGGATTAAAGAGTGTGTCCTCAAAAGTGGTGCATTTGGGTGGGAAATCTAACAGATTATACGTTGCTAATAATTCACATGGAATGTCATTTGCTACATGAACAAATACCAGATTACTATGCTTTCAACCAGAATGAGTTGATTTTTCTTTGTAGTCGACATAGGTTATGGAATTGACTAAGTTGCTTACATGTGTACACAAAAAAGACAATCATTATTTCCTATTTATAAATAAAACTAATTATAAATCAATTCAAACGCTTAGTAAGAGTCGATTCACTAACAAAATGGAAATAGTGAGTACAAAGAGCATTAATTAAGTCAATCAATCACAAAAGAAAACTAGTATCTAATTTTTTATTATTAAAGTTTATAATTATTAATTGAACACTAATGCCTTATGAAGATTCAAGTTACTATTAATATGTATTGGTATCAACAGAGGATGCAAAGAGCATTTCTAGTAACGTAATTTGTTAAGACGGCACTTCATAAAAAAAGACTTTTCTTATAGTCAGAACAATATAAACTGGAAATTGGTGACAGATGAGTTGCTTGTAGTAAAAAATTCATCGACTACAATTTTGTAGATAATTATTTTTAAAGTTACATATACGCACACATAGAGAGAGATATCCATGATTTTTTATATCTAGCTCTGAGTAATGAAACACCCCCTGATAATTCATCGGCTAACAGTTTTGCCCTTTAAAATTTAAATATCAAACAACTCAAAGGTCTTAGTTGATAACTTTTACTCTGTAATTTCTTTCCACAATGCTTTACTTTTTGTCAATTGGTAAACAATCGACGAATTAATAGAGAGGTTTATCATTATTCTAACTCCATATATCCCTGGTTCAACTTCATATTAATTGGAACGAGTTTGGAGAATAGCATATAAAACCGACACATTAATTAATTTCGACCAACTGATCCATTCCCCTTGCACATACCCTGTGTGTGTACAAAAAAGGGAGGTCAACTCAAGAGGTGGTGGGCTTTCTCATGATCATAATAATGAGAATCCCACAAGGAGCATCCCAACTTTCCTTTGATTTTTCTCGAAGTATTAACTTCATGTTTGACATGCAGTATTTAACAATTTAAATATAGTCTTATCTCAATTCCCATATAGTGTTTTACTAATACATGTGCAGGATGAATCATGCTAAAATGCTTGGAGAATAATTAGAAAATCGTTCAAATGAATAGAATCTAGGTCAAAATATGTTCAATCTTGTTTGCTTCTATATATACACGCGGGCGCGCGGGAGATAAGGATCATTACAGGACAAAGACAAGTGTAATAAGAGACATAAGCTAGCTAACAAAATTGTGCCTTACGTACCTAGGCCAAGAATATCTGTTTCTAGTCATGCTTTAACATCGCATGCCATGGGACAGATTAATCTATCAAAACTTGACTAACAAGCTAGTACTAGCAGCAATCAAGATGGATTGAATAGATTGATCCAAGCTTTTGCGAAAAGGCGATTTTATGAATGTAGTCAAGCCAACCCACTATAAATTACTCGACTTTAAATCATAGTGGAAAAAAAATTAGGTACGACGGAAACAAGTTACATAAAAAACGTGTTTGATAAAATGAGTATGACGTGTTGTGCATATTTTCGCCGACATTTGCCCCCCTACTGGTTTCATACTCTACCGACACATAGACATGCAGATGAACTTATTTAAGGTAGTATAGATAGCTAATGCAAGTACCGGCGGGCTCTCACAAATCACGATCACTCGATGTTAGGAACTTGCCAATCTTTGTTGTTTGAATTTTCTTGAAACATTTGGCACTAGATATGGCCTATCTCATTAATAATTTCAAGATTATCATTTTCACCTAAAGTAGTATTGTCCGACGATATTTGACTATCAAGAGCCACTATGATATAAAGAACGTGGCGTGGTCGGCTGGTTCAACCTTAGATGTCCAAATTCACAGCTAGTGAATTAGGACATAGTGATGTTCATGTACCTTCAAGTTGGTTTATCAATTAATGTTAAATTTTATTTTATGTTTTTACTTTTCATTTTCCTTTTTTTTTTGGGGGGGTGGGAATAATATAAGAGCAATTCTATTTATCATTAGGGTAATGATCATCAATCATGCACCACTAACAACAAAGAAAATTATTCACAAAATGAACTAAATACTATGTCTTTTTCTTATACATAAGAATGTTAATTAATCTGTAAAATTATGGTTGAAGAACGCCCACCATCCAAAATAAGTAAATCAACAAATGGAATAATAAAAATGTTGGATTTGTTCACTACCCGCTTCTTCTTCTTGTTATTATTATATAAATTATAATACAAAGTTGTTGTTTTGATGACCTAAAATTGCACGAATGGCCACTTCATTCTTACCAAGGGAAAATATATACTAAATTTAGGTAACCAATCATGTCTTTTATAATTTATTCCTTACGTTGGTCGACTTTACAATAATGTACAATATTATTATTACTATTATTATTGTTGAGGGGTCAAATTCTTGGTGGGACGGTGAACTGACGTTATCATTAGCGAATATATACATTATTATTACAAAGTTGAAATTTGGAGGGGCTTCTCTAATTTCTAATTTCTAATTCCTAACTCCTAATCCTGTCCGTCCATCCAAACCGCCCAACACATTGATTCCCTCTATCTATTCACTCGGTTTTGTCCAAATCCTTTTGAATTTTGCTTTGAAAACTGAATAAAACTTTAAATATTTATATTCACTCATACAAAAATATCTGGTGGGGTGGGTGGGTGGGGAGCGTAGGGTTGGGGGTGGGTATAGAATTGATGACATACACCTGAATTGGTCCTCCACCACTAGTTTTTCATTTGTTATATTAATTAGTATTTTGGCTTCTTTGAACACCCAATAATAATAAATTATGTCCTCATGAAATCTATCTATGCATGTTGTTGTTGGATTAAACTAATAATAATAAATCCCTTCTTAATCTCTAGCCAATCATTGTTTAAGCCGTGCTTCATGAACATAATTGGTAATATCTCCCGTAGACTTTAACAAGGTTTATCTCTTAAAAGATTATTTAGGCTCTAATTTGTAATTTGGTTTACCATGTTCACAAATCAATTTTATTTAAAACTAGAATATCGTCAAACTAATCACATCTAAATATTAGACATGACTTATTTATACTATACCAATATCAATTATTCGTTCTCACAAAATTTAATTTTGTGCAAAAATACTTTGTGAACACAAAAGGACTATTTAGCTTTGGTGATGCAGCAAAAGTTGCCCCATAGACATTACTAAAGATCAAAAGAAGTAAACAAAAAATCAAATTCACGTCTCTTGAGGGTAACCATTCATTCGTAATCTTTTTCAAGAGTTTTTTTTTTTATTTCATAGAAAAATATGTGATTGAAAATAAAACTTCACCTGTTTACTAACATTTTAGTAAAATTTATTTTGAAGTAAATGAGCACTCTGTTTCTATTCTCAAACGAGCTACTAGAAAGACAGGAGATATGCATAAAATAAAATGTTTTGAAACTAACAACGTGAGTCAATAGATAACTCTTTTATTGTCACTAGCTGTGCTCGACTATTACCCTACTCAGGTGAACGCCTCTTCGTTACTGCCACATATCACATATAAAAGAAGCCCCTTTTTCACTGTTGCATGCTCCTATCCTAACCAAATTGTGCAATTATTATGTCACATCACAGTAAATTGAACAGTGAGAACATCTCCAATCGGAAAGGTGTGGTGTTGTGATGACTTGGAGGAAAATGATAGAGAAAAGATGATTATTTTAATTAAGAATTTTTGTAGAAGGAAAAAAAGAGAGAAGTGTAAAAGATGTGAGAGATAAATTGAAATTCAATTCAAAAATATATAATTATAAAATAGTAGTGGAAGCGGTGAAGGTGATGGTGTATATTAAAAACTTTACACAGCACATGAGGATGGAAAAATGAGAAAAAATTGTCTAAAAGGGAGAAAAATGATTAAAAAAGAATAAAATTTTTATGAGTTGTGTTATATGAAAAAAAGCACATATAAAAATTTAAACAAAACTGACACGTGGTACAATTTTTTAACACATCACATTACTTTTACATCAATCATTTATGACCAATGTCACTTTTATCACTTTTTTTTATATCTTTTTTTGTCTACTTAAAATTTTCTATTTTTTATTTCTCTCTCTTCTTAATGGACCAAATCGACACCTTCATGACACGATCCCCAGTCCAAAAACAACTTTACAAGTTGTGGATACTTGTATTCTACTCCAATTGCAATAATATATCATTATTTATTTTATTACTTTGGTGAAATTTTTGTTCATTACTACCATCCCCACGTAGAATCATATAAATACCCAATAGCCTTCAAGAACCCCATCAGTCGCCTCCTCCTCCTCCTCTTCCTCCTCCTCCTCCAAGAGATTGCAGACGTTGATCCCAATGACTAAAGTACACCCTAACGCCACCGTACAACCGGCGGTGCCTCCCCCCGACAACGCCTCCTCCACGAAGGCGCTAACCGTCTGGAAGAAATCGCTTCTATTCAACTGCGATGGTTTCACGGTGTTCGACTCTAAGGGCAACCTTGTCTTCCGAGTTGACAATTACATGTCCCATAACAAAGCCCATATTATCCTCATGGACGTCTCCGGCAATTCCCTCCTCACCATTCACCGCAAGGTACGTATTATTCATTATTATGTAGTATTGGTATATATTGACAATCGACGGTATATTGAAAGGAAATTTTTGTAATTTAGTGTAATTCTCGGGTGTTTGTGTACGTACCAGAAATTGAGTTTGGGTGACAGCTGGTTGGTGTTTGACGGCGATTCGGCGGCGAATCCGATATTCTGCGTGAGGAAGAACTTCAACCTTCTAAATTCCAAGTGTTTGGCTTTCATTATCGCCGGCGGAAAGAAAGAGCACGTGATCGAGGGGTCCTATGCGCAGAGATGCTGCGCCGTGTACGACGAAAACCGGCGGCAAGTGGCGGAGATCAAGCCGAAAGTGGCCGCGGTCAAGGGTGTTGCATTTGGAATGGACGTTTTCCATCTGATCGTACAGCCAGGATTCGATACTGCAACCGCCATGGCCGTTGTCATCATCCTGGATCAGATGTTCGGATCCTCCACCATCTCACGGCGGCGGTGCTGATTCCGCCCCCAAATTTTGTCACCTTTCATCAAAATTGGATCGGTTTAATTCCAGCTTCTGGAGCTTAATCTTTTCATTTTTGATAAAAGATTAAGCTGAATTACGTATATAATTTAGCTTAGAATTAAGGATCATTCAGAATAAATACTGATGGGGCAATCAATTGGCTCCATCTCCATCCATTTGATCGACTGTCGATCCCTCGCCTTTGTTTTATATATTTTGCAGGAAGTGAGTAGTCGAACTTGATTGTGACAATTGAATTATTACTAGCAGTTTCGGTGTAATTGTTGCTGATTGTGTACTATTTTTTTTTTTGGTCCCTTTTCTTTCGAAACTTTTTCTTTCTATTACCGATGTATCGAGTTTATTTTCAATAGCTTAACTTGTGAAGTAACGATATGTCTGTAGGCGAGAGATCCGTCAGCATTTTTCCCCCATCAATTCCTCTTCGAAGGGCATAGGGCTTACAGCGATTCAAACATTGTACATAACGGAAGGTAGTGTTTCTTCTCAAAAATGTTATCACTCCTTGAGTATTTCATGGTATCGAGAATGATTTAACATATCTGTCAAATGGGGTTAATATCGAGCTGCACTTCTTACAAGGACCAATAGGAAAAGAAAAATTTGCCCTCCATAGTGGTGAGAATAAAATTTTAGTACTCTATGAATATGTGCTTCGTCACTCTTGATCGAATTAAACATTGATATGTGAGTACATGGTTTCCAATTTCTTGTTAAATTTGAAGCTTTGGACACACACATAGGTTCTTTATTAAACAGGAGTACATTTCTCTGTTGCTCAAGTTAGTAAACTGTATGTGTGGGATTTGCATCTTTGTCCATGGTCATCGTCTTATAGTGTCTAATGACATGAATTGAGATTTTATTTTGAAGGGTTAACTTATTAAGTAGAGATAATCTAACATAAATTTAAATACGATTTTATAGTGTCGGGTATGTAAAAATAATCTCCCGCCAGATACATGATGGGATAATCTCGTTATATGTACACGTGGTGGGAGATCATTGTAAAAATCTAACACAGTAGGCACACACAGTTGTTGCAATGATCTGCCTGCATAGAGGATAGTTTTGCGGAATTGTCCAAAGTCACCTAATTTTGCGAGTCTTTTACTGATATGGATGCAGTCTAATCTAATTTAGGGTTTTGAATAAATTGTTGATTTTTTTCAGTCCACTTCTTGACTGGTTCAATTTTCATGATTCTTTATTTCGTATGAACAACAAATTAATCTTCATCGTTATCATAATAATAATTGAAAACTCCTATTTCGAACTGTCAAACAGAAATTTCTAGAACATCCAATGTTGATATATTTGGATATTGGTATTTTGTAATTTGTATAATGGAGTGTAATTATTGTTTTATTACTCCCCATCCATCTTTCCCTACCACTACATTATTTATATTTTCTGAGAACAGTTAACTTTTCATTGATAAAATACACTAGAAACTGTCACACGAATACACCAAGAAATTCGTATAGTTCCTGAACCACAAAGAGCATAAGAAAGAGTAAGTGAGACAACAGTGTGGACAGCTATATTTCGCTCACGCTAAATATGACTACAAGGGCCATTAGCTAACTCGTCCAAAAGCTACTTGACTTCATGGAAAAGAGAGGCATTGTGAAGATATTCGAAGTCCCCATGTAAATCTTGTACGAATACTAGACTGTCTGATTCTACAATATAGATTTTTAACCCATTGTTTTTAGCGAACTTTAGTCCCGAAAGCAATGCCGCAGGGAATTCCAGCAAAGCGGTCAGCCAAAACACCTATAATTATACTGGAATCATCTCGAAGAATAGCACAACTGAAAAGCTTTTTAAAAATCCTTAAAGCACATCACATTGTTAACGTCAATTATTATTATTAAACTTAACTTTTTTCCCCGCTTCCTTCTCCTTCTCTCTCAATCTTCTTTCTCCCAATTCCTTTTTGGCATCTGCAATTCAGACGTAGGTCCCTTGCTCTTCACCTCTTCCACCCAAGGCCCAAATTTGATCCCGGTTTAATGATGCGGAGACGTCTTCCATTTTTAATTTCGTTTTTCTTTTAAGGAAACTCAGCATAACCAATAATATTGGCATTTATCTTACTTTTATATCATTAATCGAAGTTGATATATCACCTTTAAGGAAAAATTAATTTCTGACTTCATAATCTTCTATAAGAAAACAGCTGAAATTTAAATGCTTAGAATCAATGGGTACTATATTTATTTTCTCCAAGAAAAATTCAATTGATGAAATGGTTGGGTAGGGTTGTTGAATATTGAATGTCTTTTTGGATTTAAGAATCAACATTCAAGAATAATTTTACTATCCAATATAATTGCTCTTCTCCTTTTTAAGAGTAAAAAATCCTAAAGTCTTTAGGTGTGGATTATTTCATAGGATTCAATTAAGGGTTGGAAATAGGAAGCTGATAGGGGAAACACCCCAGCTACACGAAAGACAAACTGAACTAGAGTACTTTCAACATGAATCACGAACTAGGCTTGAACGTGTAAATCATTGTCCTAAAAGTATATTTGCGCCCTCTATGTTCGAGATGCTTTAAGAATATTTAAAAATCTAAGTTTTCGGATTTTTATGTGTATTATGTGCTGTTTTCGTCACATTAAATCTTGAGATCCTTCACATATGTATTGTTTATCAAGTGTCTCCACAAATAGGCATCATTTTTCAAGTGAAAAAACACCACACTTCAGGAGAAGTTGCCACAAAACATGAAGAACCGAAGGGAATCGTTCACATGAATCCCTTATTTTTCCCACAAAATATTGGAACAACAATTTTTTCAACAAGCCCCACTTGTTCAAATATATCTAAACCAAGTTACATATAGCAGTGTCATGCTTAAGATAAGGCATCATCCAATTGTTGGAAAATACAGTGTCATGCTTAAGATAAGGTGTCATCCAATTGTTGAAAAATATAGTTGAAGAACAAGACTAAAATGAAGATGGTAACTGCCAAATATAATTTCATCAACTTTGGAAGGCTCAAACAAGAAATTGATCAGCTGTCCTCAAATGATATTTTTCGTCACATGATTGAGTGCTTGAAGTTTATTTGACAAATAGTTTGTAGGAGTGATAAGACTTTATTATTCAAAATCTTCTGAAGCCAGGAAACTTTGAATACTAACTTGAAACACACTTTTTGAAGTTTGAATTTGATTGTTTGTAGTAGTTTTATTTTTGAGATTTTGGATGTTAAAATCATATTAGACTTGAAAAAGTAACTCATATTTATATATTCAAGCATAACCATTGAAGAAGCATCATTTTGAAGTGAAACAATGTATCAAATCATGAACCAGTACCTCAAGAACTAAAAATATAATTTGAAGAACTTGCAGAATCGCAAGCTTGTGCGGCCGCATACGTAATTTGCAAAGCTGTGCTTCCCTGAATTTCTTCAATTGTGCACCACACTCTGCAATTTTGTGCGGCCGTACAGTTATAATGTCTTCTTTTTCTTTTTTTCCTTTTCCTTCTTATTCTTTCTTCGGCAACACATTGTATATAATTGATTTCCCTCATTTTATTTTATACTTCATATTCAACGATCCAAACTCACTTCATGATTTGATTAAACAAATTATTACGACATTTAGTAGTCTTTTCAACCAAAAATTCTACTTAACTTGTATTCTGACGGTGTTACATCTTCAAAAGTGTAGAGTGTCAAGTGTAAAAGTAAGAGATAATTTAAATTTGATGATAATGTTGAAAAACCTCCCATGATACCACATGAGAAAACTCACAGATGGTTCTCAGATATTATATTGGTTCACTATTCAATTATTATTACCGACCATAGGGAGGTTTTCACCCCAACAGTGCCCAAAAAAAAGTGTCTATATATCACAATTTGTGTCCTGTATGTAACTCTCCTTTTCCTTCTCAAATTCTCTTCCTTTTCTTCTCCAATTCTCCCCTCCACATTCTTCTTACACTTGAATCGATCCTACGATCGAATTCACCGCTAAGTGGTATACCAGTATATTGTATTTTTTTTTAAAATTATTATATGTTGTAATTTGGTAGCTCTATCTCATTGTCAAATAAATAATAATATAATAATGATGATTTATCAATTGAACAACACTGAAATACAATTATCATCGTCATCATCATATACTGAAAATCTGAAATGGAATAGAAATTGTAAGTGTAATTTATACTTGACTTTAGATCAAAATTGTTGCAACTTTTTCGTAATATTTTAACACAAGTGCACTGGTCGAATAAATAATAAAATAGACGTGAGTCTAAGTATCGCATCACTTCAGTCTATTTTAACCGCAACCAAATTATATAAATTTTGAAATTTTGAAAAAAAAAAAGTTGAAACAA
Source organism: Nyctanthes arbor-tristis (assembly GCA_963692815.1). Taxonomy (NCBI): domain Eukaryota; kingdom Viridiplantae; phylum Streptophyta; class Magnoliopsida; order Lamiales; family Oleaceae; genus Nyctanthes; species Nyctanthes arbor-tristis. The sequence continues at coordinate 7,098 of CAVNYN010288364.1, read as the reverse complement.
ATAAATTCAAGGCAAAACAAAAAATAAAAGCAAATTTAAGAAAATAAATAAATACTTCGTACTAGGATCATGAATCCTCTTATACTACTTCTCTTTAACCCGAACTTTTGAATTTGACAACACGTTTTAATTATGAAGATCAATATTCTAAAATCATTGTTACATGTGACCCGACTATATCGCTGTGTCGAATGCCATCATACAAGAACGCATTAAAGATTTGTGAATACTTAAAGATCCAGTAAAGCATAGCGATATATCTCTATCCCCTATTAGACTTTACGACAATTATTACCATGTCTAACTTATTTTCAGTCTTTTGAAGGTAAAATAAATGACAAGATTTATACAATTATTAATTACGTAATTGTAGAGATAAAACTCATAATAATTGTTTAAAACTAAAACATGCCTTAAATGTAAAGAACTAGGTTCAAAATAAAAGATTCATAATATAAGGTTCATCATAACCCTACCACAAAGTAAGCTAGCTTAGCATCATATAAAAGGCATGAAAAAGAATACAAAATTTGGAACTCATCCCCCAAGAGAGACAAATCTCACACGAAAGCTCCACATTTTCTTTCTCCCCAAGCGGCACGTTTCTTCCCTCTTTTACTCTAGCAGCTATCCCGACACTAGGGATGGTAATTTCAAACTCGAAACCCGATACCCACAGATTCGGGGCGGATAATACCCTCCCCGTTAAGTATTAGGTTGGGTATGGGGTTAAGAATTTCGCCCCAAACTCTTATCGAGTCGGGGAAGGGTTGTGGCCGCCCCAACCCCCATACCTGATATGATTTTTTTTTTATTTATAAAAAAAATTTTGGTATAGAAGAAGGGGTAGTGAAGAAGCAAACCCTGGTACTCAAAACTTAAATCAACAAGACTTGGCCTGTTGGCCACTTTGCTAATGTTCGTTTTGTCAAATTTTTAACTAACTCTAATACTAATTCAAAATTTGAGTTTCCTTAAAATAAAAAATAAAATCAAGACAACACCCAATGTTCTTTTTATTATTTTGTTATATAGTACTTCGATATGTATTTGTTGAATGATTTACTGACATTGATAATTTGGACTTGACGTATAATAATTTAGATGATTTTCTCATGTAGTTTCCATGTTTTTTTAAAAAAAAATTTAGAATTTTTTTGACAGGGCGGGTAACGAGTATTTTTCTCATACCCCCTCCCCCGTACGGCCGTACCAGAATAATCGGGAACGGGGCGGGGGTTTTCTTAACGAGACGGGGGCAGGGAAAGGCATACCCACCCTGAACCAACCTCATTGTCATTCCTACCCAACACTAGATGTACCTTGAAGCCTCCTTACCGCCATTTTTATGTAATTCACGCCCCCCCTCTATTTTCCATGAAAACATGCCCAAAATAGTGAAAACCCATTAAATTCGTAGCCCACAGCAGTAGGTAGCCTCTTGCTACTTGTGTAAAATTTGTCTCTTTAACTCCCCACACCTCTAAACTTCTTCCAGTTAGTCTCATTGCTCAACCTTCTTTTGTAGTGGTCCAAAAATATTGAAAATTGCTCAAGTTGATCGAAAACTCTTCCAGCTTTAGTTTTCATCCCCAAAACTTAAGTATCTTCACGAGTAATCTCCAAGTTGTTTCAGAACTCTATCCAAAGCTCGAGTTTGGTCCGCACAATCTTCTTTTTCATTATCCATTGCTTTAAATAGAACATTGTACCTACATAAACCATATTCGTACAAAATTAGGTAGAAAACTGCCAATCTCATATACAAAGGAGACGTATAAGATAGTATAAATGTATGAAAAACACACTCATCAAATATACTAATAACTACCGTTATTATCTATTAATGAATAGTGATGCATCATTACGTGAAGGCTTCGATCACTCTGTGGAGCTATCATTTGAGGTGAGCATGAGATTATTTTGACTGTTGTAGCAAAGAAAATTTTTGGAACCCCATCAATTGTTGAGGCCAAATTAGTCGCCCTTTTGGATGGATTTAATTTGGCAAAGGCATGAGATCGGAAGAGCACACATTGATTCAATCGAATCGGATTGCCTTGTTTCCAGTTGGAGCTCAAACTTTGGGTTCCATCATAATGTGTTGATGCACGATAAGATCTCTGGTTTGCTTGTTGATTGTGATCGTAATCCTTGCAAATATATTCCCCGTGAAAATAGTCGCTTGCACTATTGACCATTTTACGCTTTATTATTCTTCTTATTTTATTTTATTTTATTTTTTGAAGAGGCCACCCTATCTTTTTTATTGGTTTGATTGTATACGTGATGTGATGTGAAATGAAATTGCTATTTTCGCTTCAAAAAGAAAAAAGGCGGTTTAGTTAATCCGGTCCCATCGTCCACTCTATCAGGTCCATCTATATCCGGAACTAACCGGCGACGTCGGGTCATTCCCTCGTCGCCAGGGCTCCTAGCAGTTGCCGTTTTGCAGCGGTATAGAGATGACGTCGTCAAAATCCAGCCGGAGGCACAGACGCCGCAGATACTCTGATGATTCTGATTCTTATTCGGATTCTGCATCTGACTCGGCTTCGGACTCCGAAAGCAGCCGCCGCAGGAGCCTCAGTCGAAATCGCGGCCGCAGCCGTCGAATAGATTCCGATGAATCTGACAGTGATACCAACGAGCGGTCGAAGAAGAAGAGTCGGAAGAAGATTACGGAGGAAGACATCGCCGAGTACCTTGCTAAGAAGGCGCAGAAAAGGGTATTTTGATTCCTCTTTGTACTTTCCCCAATTCCATTTTTGCCATTCGATTCTTACCTAGGGTTTCCTTTAGGCTATGAAAGTCGCCAAGAAGTTGAAGTCGCAGTCAGTCACTGGATATTCCAACGATTCAAATCCCTTTGGCGATTCTAATCTAAACGAGAAGTGAGTTCTTGTGGTCCCTCTATTTACAAGTTCTTCCCATTCATCCATGGTCTTTACTGTTAAGATTGAGTTCTGTGTTAGGAATGAATAGCTTTATCTGAAGGCATAAGTAAAATTTCAAATTTCTCCGGTTCTAGTCTGGTTTATCAGATCTTGCAGTAAACTGATTGTTGCAAATTAGCATGCATAAAAGGACACCTTTGGCTACTTGCAGCGTCTAGCCTTTTCTGTTAGTACTATCCTTTGGATTGTTGGGATTTACTGCCAAGATGGATTCAACAGCTGAGTCTCACTTGCTGTAATCCCCGACAACAGCGTGATGCCTCATTTCCTGGCACTTAATGGTGAATGGAGAAAAGGTGCTAGAATGAGTTGGCATACTTTCTATCTGTGTTCATGTGCCTCGTTGAGGAGAATGCTAAATGGCCAGAATTTGGCTGGTTGGATAATTGGAACTTGGAATATTATATAAATATATTTTTCCTTGCCTATTTATCTTCATGTCCTTTTTCAATCTGAATCTTGGTGCTAAAGGGAAAGAAGCATTAGTTTTAGCATTGACTTCACTCACGAATTTGAAATATATGATTGACAGGTTTGTCTGGAGGAAGAAGATTGAACGTGATGTATCTCAAGGCTTACCTCTTGATGAGTTCTCTATAAAAGCTGAGAAGAAGCGGCAAAGAGAAAGATTGGTAACTATTCTAGCCCAATCTTGTACGGTTTTCATTTTGTCACATTGCATCATTATATTAATAGTAATAGTAAATACATTAGATTGTGGGTATCATCATCCACATATTTCATGCTCTCCATTTCTATCCTTGGCCATGCTATGGTTTTTCACTTTCCTAATGGTGTGTTAATATATCATACAAATGGAGCAATAGCATCTGCTCTAAATACCATTTTTGAAAGCAACATGGGAAGTTGAGATTCGAGAAACAAAAAGAAACCATTCAGCTTGCAGAGAATAGCATTCTACGTTGGAGTTGTAAAAAATGTTGCCTTTATGAGATGAGAAGGAACTGAATGTGCTAGCAAACTGAAACAATGATATTCTCTAGAAACAGAAGTACACTTTTAGATAGCCAGAGAGGCTTCTGAACGATGTCAATGAGCGGTGATGCATATGTGCTTCAGCACAAGAATAAAACAGAATTCCACCAGTAATTTTTGTCTTTCAACCTTTTTTGTATTTTCGTGCCGCTCTTCAATGTTAATGTTACTCTTTGGATTTTCTATAGAGGTCAACCTGCTTTGAAACTTCCTTTTGAGTCCACATATCAATTATTGCTCTTTTATCTCCAAGTATGGTGGTTTTAGGGTCTTAACATGGTAAAACATCTAATGTTATCTGCTTAAAAGTGAAAGGATAGTAGTGATTTAAAATTCTTGGTATCCTCCTCGTAGATGTTGATTTATTCCATGCTAACTTCACTGCTGGCCCACACCTTATTAATATTGTATTGTCTTTTAGGTGCATTTTCCCGATATAATATATTTATTTATACTTTTCTGTTTTGGGTGTAGGCCGAGATTGAAAAGGTGAAAAAGAGAAGAGAGGAAAGGGCTCTTGAGAAAGCACAACATGAGGAAGAAATGGTCAGATTTGGTTGCATCTTTCATGAAAAGACATGCTTTTCTTGTTATTAGCTTAGCTGTTCACAGTCTTTTTTTTCCATGTTTCAATTTTCTTTTCCCTAATTATCGATATCCCTATAATCATATGTCGCACCATTGTTCATATGCAAACGTAATTTACAGGCATTGTTAGCAAGAGAGCGTGCTCGTGCTGAGTTCCAGGACTGGGAGAAGAAAGAAGAAGAGGTAGAGTTTTTGCTGGTTTCAGTTTGTCCTTCAATTCACTTCTTAGGATACCGTGCTCGGCTTGGTTTTCAAGAAATTTACTGTCAGCTGACATGCAAACACTTAATTTACAGTTTCATTTCGATCAAAGCAAAATTAGATCGGAGATCCGGCTACGTGAAGGTCGTACTAAGCCAATTGATGTACTCATCAAACATCTCGATCCTTCAGATGACTTTGACATAGAAATAAACGAACCATACATGGTCTTCAAGGTAAACAATTCTTGTTCTACACTTTTTGGTGTTTTATTAGAGAAGAACACAAAGCAAACTTTTGATTATGTCTCTTGTTAAGGATTTTGTGAAATTAAAAGGAACATAAGTTAACATGATAACAAATGTAATTTTCAAGTATAGCAATAATTTATTGTGTTATTGGAGCTTCATGAAATTAGCAGGTCTCCAGTAAGTTCTTTCCTTTTTCGTGATGTATTGATATCTGACTGATGTGTCGTATATCAGGGTTTAAATATTAATGAAATGGAGGAGCTTCATGATGACATAAAGATGCACCTTGATTTAGACAGTGAAACTCCAACCCGTGTGCAATACTGGGAGGTATTGTCTCCTCTGTCTATTTGTGCACTACAATAACAATATGCATAATATTTGATGATATTATCTCTTCTTTATTCTTGTATGTTACTTATTTTATTTTGCATGTCAAATTTAATGACATCCAGTGCAATGCAATTTTGTCTCGATTTTAGGTTTTATACTTGATTTACCATCAGATTTCCTTTAACTATTCAATCAATTGCTACACTGCTTCACTAATGCTTATCTCAAATGCTTCGATAATATGAAGTACTAGTTCTTGCTTTTGCGGAGCAAGATTTTATATTGGCATGAATTACATTCTGGTCGCATAACATCTATTTTTCTCATAGTTTCCGGTTCCTCCTGCTGTCAGCATGGATGTATTTGCATTAGGAAACATAGGAATAGGGATTCTAATATTTGTTATCTCAATTCTCAAGAAGACTAATTATATCTTTTACTCGTGAATTTTGAATTGGTTCTAAAAAATTTGATGCATATGGAATTCAACAGGCGCTACTGGTAGTTTGTGACTGGGAGCTAGCTGAAGCTAGAAAAAGAGATGCATTAGAGCTTGCCAGAGTGCGTGGTGAGAAACTACCTCAGGAGTTGATCGTTGAAGAAAGGGGTTTGCATGCCAGTGTTGAAGCTGATGTTAAGACTCTTTTACATGGAAAAACTTATGATGAATTGCAAGCACTGCAGGCCCAAATTGAGTCGCAAATGAGATCTGGGAGTGCTAAGGTTGTCGAATATTGGGAAGCCATTCTTAAACGTCTCCAGATATACAAAGCAATGGTACTTTGATATTTCCTCTCAGATCTCTGACATTTGCTAGACTCTGGGACAAGACAAGTTTATCTCTCTTTTATGGCACTGCAGGCTTGTCTGAAGGAAATACATGCCAACTTGCTGCGGAAGCATTTGGAGTTCCTTCAAAAGCCGACAGAGGAGGATAGAGATATGGAGATGCAACAGAATTCAAAACTTGATGAGGAGGATACTCATCATGATACAATGGGTAAGAGTACTGCCAACATTTAAATTTGCCTGAAATTGATCAGTAGTAAACCAACAGTTGTTTCATGCATAGGTGCTGAAGCTCCTTCTCCAGAACCCGTATTGGAAGAAGAGTTCCAGGAGGAAGAAGCAGCAGCTGGATCATACTCACCACAATTGCTACATGGCGAGGAGGCTGAAGATGCGTTTGATCCTGAAGAGGACAGGGCCATGCTGGTAATCTATCTTTGAAGCCCTTTAGCAGATTTATGCTAGTTTGATTGCCTCTTCTCTTCGACTAAAAAATGCAGTAAAGTGTTTTCCATTCTATTCATAGACATGCACACATGTCCTGTCATAAAATGTCCCCCCCCCCCCAAAGGCTTCACTTTTGTTGTGTACTTCAGTGTCGATTGCATCTATATCCAGTGTATAAGTGGATGGTTTTCACTTAAGATGACATTTTATTCTGCATTATTTTTATTTTATTTTTCCTTCATATTTATTTAAATTGACAATTCTGAGATCAATATGAATGTTATTGGATAGAATAAGCCCGGCATCCTTTCATGTAAAAGTGTAGAACATGGACCTTTGGCATCAATGAACTAAACATATAATTACACACATATGCAGGAGAGGAAACGTATGGCTGTGGTGGAAGAACGCCGAATTCAAGAACTGGCTTCAAGACCAATTCCTGAAGAAGCTAACTTTGAGAAGAGAGCTACGAAAGCCATGGGAAGCATGGAAGAAGGTGATGCTGTATTCGGCTCAAGAGACGAATACAGCAT